>JANEYF010002581.1:67500-146388 GCA_029963845.1 Rhamnusium bicolor | reverse complement strand
GCTGCGACCTTAATACGTGTACGATCGAGGTCGGAGGAATAGAAAACAACGACCTTGACAAAAGCGCGCGTACACGTGTGTCATAGACATTCAATCCGCGGTGCAAAGACCTTGAAACATATGCCCGTATACGTATGTGATCAAGGACGGAGGAGAGGGCCGGTATATATACCCTACTTCCGTGGTCTAGAGGTAACGTACTTGCCTCGAAACCTCGGGGTCCCGGGTTCGATGCCCGGTCGAGGAACTGGGATTTTTTCTGTGAGAGAGATTAATCGTAGTATATTCGGATATTGGGTGTGTGTCCATTGTCTCTAAATGTGGAGCCCTCTCCCACACAAAGTCATTTTAGACCTTCAGGGATAAAGGAGGTTGTAATTTCATGTGGTGTTATTATTATTATTATATTATTCTAATATTGTATCATTTGATATGTACCTATTTAAAATTTTGAGTTATTTCAATTTAACTAATTAAGAAATTTCATATTTCCTTATCGACCTGGCATTTCAGAATTCCTCGTCCACATTTTAGAAACCCATTAGATAATATGTGAATCTTGACAATAATTTTTTTTTTTTCAAAAATTAAGTCTCCATTGCTAAATTTTTTTTTGTTAAATAGTATATACCTTATCCCTTGTACCTACTAAACCTATAAGTTTTATTGGATGATCATTTATTTCAGAGGAAGCTTGAAATGTACTGTATACTCGTGTAATAATAGATCAACATAGATACACAGTACTTCAAGAGTAATAAATTAAAATACTAAGTAGAAATACTAGTATTTATAATGTATGAGTTTTGAATCTTTGAGACTTCCCGCGCTTTAACATGCCAGAACGTAAAAATGAAACAAACTGGGGTATTATAATTTTGTAAGTTGAAAGCGACGCGATTCAAGTAAACAAATAAAAAACATAATTTGCCAAGGTCAAATTTTAATTTATTTCTCAAATCAAGATGCTAGAGTCATCCGTGGTAAAAATTTTAACTATATAATCTGTTTCCAGTAAAACAGGAGTTTGGCTAATATATTTATCCAAGATGAGTTTTAAATGCGTAATTATATTTTAACCCTCAATATATTTCATTTGACACTATCAAAAAAATTTTTTTGAACAAAAAAAAAATTAATTTCTGATAATTTTTTCGTCCTCCAGCAACTGACATTTTGATAGTCACTGGATAACTTTGTAAACGCCGTTCACAGAAACGACGTAACTGAAGGCAGTGTTGCACTGCCAGAGTTCGTCATCACAATAATCTTAACTCATGAATTGCAAATTTTGAATTTTTAAAAAAATTTTACCCTTTTGTCACGGACATTTTGTGAGACGATATTAGACTTATTTAATATCAGTGTAGACACCGCACCAAAACAAATGTAATAGTTTATAAAATATTGAGCTCTTTTTAAGAAAGCATGATATCTGTACGCACTGGCCGAAAATAAGAAATAAACCTCAAGGCGCGATTGATTAGTCCTTTGTGGAAAGCGACACTTGACACTTGTAGCTTGTTTTTAAAATAAAAGGTGTTAAAAGTATCTGTTTATCTATTTTTTCTTGTAAAATTAGGTAATCCTGATACTTTTTTTATAAATAAACAGAACTCGTCACATAAAAATATGCAATACTTTTGCTGTGTATTTTAAATTATTATTATTGTCTCTAATTTATGGTTTAAGTTTAATATGGTTCATTTTTAAAAATGAATCAAAGTTGAAAATAATTATAAAAATACGCATTTACTTTAAAAGATCGGAAAAGCAGATTTGTTTACTTACCTAATACAACAGTTACTACATGAACATATCATATGGGCTTGACATTTGAATATCATTCCATAGCCGATTTGCTTATCTAGCATGTCATCTATTTGAAAATATGTCTTTAACATATCCAGCATTAGAATAATAAAATTATTCGCTATGGTTAATCACTAATTTTCATAAAATGAACCACCAAAGGAACAAATTATAAATAATAAATTTCGGTAACATGGTAACTCAAAACTGCGAATCACAAATTTAATCACAAAAAACTATAAATAACGGTATTAAACACATTTTTGTAAATGCTAATGCAAACAGGTACGCGAACACTCGCGAACTATCAATAACACTGATTTTTACATGAGGTGTAGTGTTACCAGTTGTGTGAGATTTTCACATAGGTTATAAATTTCATTATAAATAAATCATGATGCTTTTCAAAAAATTTTTATTGACCTAACTGACGGTTAATTTAGTTAACTGAGCATTGATAAAACGGGTCTTACCATCGCAACAGAAACAACAGAAAACAGCAAAAGACTATTATTTATTTGGGCTTGCACAACTAGCGGTGTTTACGCGAGGTTCCGATTTATAAAGATCTTTGTACACGGTATAAAATTTAATTTAGTTTACTCCTTTTTAACGGAAGAACTGACCGAAGTCAGGGCTGACGACCTAAATTTGACTTTTTTATTAACTTTTGCTAATATTAGTGTAAAATTGTAGACATTTTTAAATAATAGTTTTATTACTTAAAAAAAGTGCAGGTACACAAGGAAAAATAATGGTATAAATACCATGAAAATGGTATCTCTGGCAACACTGATTAGATGTGCGAAGATCATAGGTTACATTTCCCCGTTAAAGTATGGAATGATCGTATATTTTGCGCGTATGCCATTATTATTGCATTTAAATGCTGCTATTTAGCATGGTTTTAGTAAAGCTGATATTAACCCAGAAATATTCTAGTCTTTTAAAAGTGTAACCTTTTTATCAGCATTAGAGTTGCATCTGCAAAAAAATAGCTGCTATTTTTTTTGCATTGTTTTCAAATAAAAATAAAATGATTTCATTAGTACAAAAAATTTTAAATTCAATTGAAAATAATAAATTTATCGGTTATTAAAATAACCTGCTATAACAAAACAAAAAAAATTCTATCCTTAGTAATAGAAATCGTCCAAGCCATTGAACATGTGACGTCAAACTCAATTAGCAAGCACGGGAGAAACGATTTCTGCGGGAGCTGTTATGATTTTTTTCCAAATAAATTTCAACTATTGTTAATGAGACCTCTAATCTATGATTGTAACTAAATTAATCTTTTCCTTCCAATGGAAATAGAGCAACGCACTGTGTGACGTCAATCCAATTAACAGTCACGGGACAGTCGCTATGATTCTTTTAGCTCAATATATAGCTCAAATGTATGATTTTAACTATTATTAATTTTTTTGTGGAGACCTATTAGCAGGTAGAACAGGTATTGAATTCGATTTCAATCCCAAGGTCGATTCGACTTTTCCTGGGTTCATATCGAGATCCAACTCAATCCAACTACATGAGAACGGCTATTGTATTGAATCTAAATATGCGCACTGTTTGTTTTATAACCAATAAATTACAACCTTTTCAAACTTTCCATTTTGTGGCTGAGTGGCTGTTAAACTTAATTTATTTAAAATAAAAAAAATGTAGTGGTAAATTATAGTTTCCAACAAACCAAAACCATCAGTTGATAAAAGACACCTGCCCCAAGATGACAGTTAAAAGCTGGCAATTGTTTAAATTTCAAAACGGGATTTCAAATCATTTTAGATACTGTTCATGAAAACGTTGCACGGTATTGAACTGAAGTCGATTTCAATACTCCATGGAAACGTAGTAAATATCTGACACGCCACGAATTTTTATCATGGCCTATCCCGAATAAAGTACCCTCCAGGTACTTCCAATTCTAATGAGGAAACTTAGTCAAATTACCCCTGTGAATTACCTACAATAATTTTTTGTTTTATGTTATAGTTGTGTTAATTTTCATTTTTCAGTGATTTTTGCTAATTTTTGGTCATCAAAGCATGTACCTCTTTAGAATTTTTATTGTTTTATATTAAAAAAGAATTTTTTTTTGTTGCCTTTATACATTTATTTACTTCTTTGGAATTTTTATCCATTTTGTTATAATTGAGAATATTTTATAATTTGTTTTACATATGAGAATGTATTATAATTTGTTTTACTTTACATATTATGTCTCATTAATAAATACATCCCTTTCCCCTCCTGGCAAGGAATATGCTCACACCTTCTCATTGGTTCTTGCTGGGCAATAGCATTGATAATCATCATGTATAAAATGTGTTAAATTTTGATTCCCATATGTGTCGCAATAATTTACATAATTTTAAATTCACATTCTTTTATTATCGTCTTGCAAGTCCTATGGGAAACCATTTAATTTTAAATGCAGTTTCTAATGTTTACCAAAAATTACCATTAAATTGTTTCAAATTATGTATTTAAACATGTTTATTTGTTATTGGCTAAGTTAAACGTATGATGAGAATGAACATACATACAGGGTGCGCCACCAAAACGAAACCGGTATATTTTCCTGAATTTAAGCCTATTTTTTTTGAAAAATGCTCGGATCTGTCGATTTTATTTACAAGGTGGACACTTTTCATTGGATATTTTCGATCGCACCACTTCAACCCTTAGGCGGTGGTAGATTCCACCCCTAAAACACAATTTCCTGCAAAATATTAATCCAAATTTGAAAAGTAAGTATCGTTGTTAAGAAAATTTAACGAGCTTTTAAACGATTCTACTTGACCCAGCCCCTTGCTATTAAAAATCTTATGGGTGGATTCCACCACCGTTTCAAGGGTTGAAGTGGCGCGATCGAAAATATCCAATGAAAGTGTCCCCCTTGAAAATAAAAATAGGCTTAAATGCAAAAAACACAGCTGTTTCGTTTTCGGTAGCCCACCCTGTCTATGTAGCCACAGTGGTTTTTGATATATATTTTTTCTAGATATGACAATTTTTTGCGGAGTTTTTCTTATCCACGAGAAAGTTTATTGTTTCGGAAGATTCAAAAGACATGCCATTTACCGTTATTCAGGTATATTATGTATCGTTTTATGTTATTATAACAGGCCTCTTAACACAGTTCTAATACATTGACAATTAAAACATTGATTTACGAATTATTTTTAAAAGTGGTTATAAGATTTTAATAACAAATGGAGGTTCTTTATGATGATAATTTGGACGATTTATTGGACACGGAAATAATTGAGTTTGGCTTCCCAAGAAAAATGTATAATAGGTCTAACCACTTCGATGATTTAGATAATCTAACGTTTTTAAAAATATTTAGATTATATAAGGAAACAGCTCTACATTTCTAACATTGACTGAAGATGATTTAGAATACCCAGTGACTGGTAAGCTTAATAAGGAAACAGTTTTGCACATTATTGCTATAACCATCAACAATCTTTTCCAGTAACAACAGTGTTTCCCTAATAAATCTATTGTTAACATGTTTACGTTTTTATGCAAGTGATGGCCATTTAAGTTCATTAGCAGATTTTTCTTTGACCGACATATCTACAGTTTCTAAAATTGTAGTTAGGGTATCGGAAGCCATTGCTAGGCTAGATTCACAATATGTAAAAATTGTTAAGGAAATACGCTAAAATCTAGCATAGATGCATATTGTGTTGCATATGTTAATAGTTAATAGTTTAGTTCCTTTTCGGGTTTTTTTTTGAGTTGTGTGTACTGCTGTCTGTCATCGTGCACGGAATAAAAAGATGGCTTTGTACGTGTAAAATAAATATAGTCTAGAAATTAGAAACTGTGTATTCTTATTGGTGATAAAGTAATAATCGTAAAATTTTATGGGCTCAGAGTGCCAGAGGTGAATAAGTACGTATAGGTGTTCGTGTACAAGATAAATTAAAGAAAAGAAAAAAAGGTTAAGAAAAAAAAAGCGCGGTAAAAGTGGCGTGGTGTGGAGATACAGTAGAAAGAAAAAAATGACGCAAGCGAGTAAAAATTATTGTATCGAACTGTTAAAAGGAAGTAATTACTATAATTGGAAGTTTATGATCGAGATAATATTAGCAGAAAATGGTGTCTTAGAATATGTCGAAGAAGAAATACATGTTAATCAGATAGCAAACCTCAAAGATAGGGAAATTCAAGTACATAGGGATAATAAGGCAAAATCTTTGTTAGTACAATGTGTAGAAGATACCCAATTGGAATGTTTAAGAGATAAAAAGACAGCATTTCAGATGTGGAAAACATTGAAAGGCAAATACAAGTAGAAAGGATTACCAGGGCAGTTGTATTTAAAAATCAGCTGGTGTAGATATGAAAGAAGAAGTTTTAATATGTAACTTACTGTTAAGTTTGCCAAGTTCTTAAGAAACCGTTGTGACAGTGATTGAAAATTTACCTGATGTGACATACGACATGGTCAAAACAAAGCTTCTTGGGGAATATGAAAAGAGAAAATTAGCTGGTAAGAGTAGCGACGTAGAAAAAACATCAACCGCATTTGTAACACAAAAGGTTGGTACAGATGTGGCCAAATTGGACATTTTAAGCGAGATTGTCCCGATAACAAAAATCATGGATATCAGGGATTCAACTAAGGAAATAAATGTCAGAGTGGTGGATTCAGAGGAGGCTACAGATATCGTGGTAGTGGTAGATTTAATAACTATAGAAGCAACCATGCTGAAAATGAGGAAATAGTGAAATAGTGAAAATTGTGATGTGGGTGTTGATAGAAGTGTCTGTTTTATGGGCGACATAAATGTTGAAAATAAGGAAACTTTTGAGAAAAATGTGTTAAAATTTTATATCAACTCAGGTTGTACGGATCACATGGTTAACGAAGAAAGATATTTCAAAAATTTGTTAGTGTTAAAAGATCCAATGAAAATAGCGATCGCTAAAGACAGCAGTTATTTGTTAGTCACTGGGATTGGTAACATAGAGGTTTATAGTGTAGTAAACAAAAGAAAGGTAAAATGTACTATAAAAAATGTTTTTTATGTTCCAAACTTGAGAAGAAATTTATTATCTGTTAAGAAATTAGAAATGTTAAATATTTAAGTAATCATTGAAAATAGTGAGGTAAAATTAGTTGATAGCGAAAATAGCTTGTTAAGAATAGGTAAAAGAAAAAATTTATATGATATCTCATTTGAACTTTCTGTCTCAGAATGTTTAAACATTAAAAACTCTAAAAATGATTTTATGAAGTGGCATAAAAGTTATGGACATATAGGTTTTACAGGCTTAAAATAAATAATAAGACAGAATATGGTAATAGGTATAGATAAAAATATCAGAATTCAACAAGTAGATTTTTGTGAACCTTGTATAAATGATAAAATGATGAATGATAAAATGATCAGCTTTCCTTTTGGTAACAGAACAAAAATCACTAGAATTTTAGAAATAGTACACTCAGATGTATGTGGCCCCATCACTCCTGAATCATTTGATGGTAATAAGTACTTTGTAACATTTATCGATGATTTCTCAAACTTTACGGTAGTTTATTTAATTGAGTCTTTGAAAAATTTGGCGAATATGTAAGTATGGTTGAATCAAAATTTAGTTGTAAAATTTCTAAGTTAAGATGTGATAACGGGGGGAGAATATATCTCTATGGATTTTACCAAATTTTGTAAAGAGCGAGGGATAATTTTAGATTATACCGTACTCTATACACCCCGACAGAACGGTAAAGCCGAAAGAAAAAATCGAAGTTTAGTAGAGCGAAGTCGAGCAGTGATAGAAGATTCGGGTGTACCTAAGGAATTTTGGGGGAGGCTGTTTTAACGGCCAATTATGTTATGAATAGGGGCTTACGGCAAATTTAAATGCAGTTCACCTGCTAAAGTATGGTATGGTACTAAGCCTGACGTAAGTAATTTAAGAATATTTGGTACTTTAGCATATAGTCACATTCCTAGGGAATTTAGGGATAAATTTGATTCCAAAACAGAAAAATGTGTAATGGTAGGTTATGCTCCAAAAGGCTATAGACTTTGGAATATGAGTAGTGGTGAGAGGTATGAAACTTCTCGTATGGTCTAAATGCTACTATCCGATCGACATCATAGATGTCTCTGTGGCGGATAACGACTTGCGAAGCAAGTAACGAGAGCAGCGACCTCTAGCCCAGGTGGACTAAACTACTGTTATTAAATATGATTTTAACGAAACAACTACTCAGCGGGCAAATACCCCGACCTGCATTGGATTACACCTTCAAATCATGATAGATCGATAGTCAATATAATTTGTCAATTCCTAACCAGACATAGACCGGTTTCGAACTTATTTGTTCTGCTCAGTATGCCATAGGTTATGGAACAGATAAGTGATAGTGGCCAACCTGCTAGATCATTGGCAGATGAATAATATGCAGACATTTTTAATTGATGTTTCTTGCAACTATTAGGACATTTAAATTCCGAAAACGTTCTCACAGTTTTAGCGAAATTAAATTCATACATTTTCAAGAATTACAACTACATTATCCGATGCGCCATCTGTCCAGGGTTTTATAAAGTAAAAGGTCGGGCTTTAAGAATAATTATTAACAATTTAATAGATTTACATACTGATAAGTTTTACAATAATTAATATGAGCATGAAGTTTTCGTATTCCTCACAAAACGGGGTGTGGGGCAAGACGGAGTAACATCGCAGAGCTATCCTTCCGGCCATACAGGAAAATCACATCAGCGTACATATAGAACAAGTATGGTCAAAGTTGCAATTTTCTGAAATCAATTTTGAACTCAAGCATGAGTTTGGCGGATAGCACTTCTACTGACAGGTAGAGGGATCTCGTAGCTGCTGTATCTAGTGTCAGCACAAATTGACGCCATTTATTTTTATGATTATTGTAACTCTGTTGAGTTTGAGAGTGATTGACTATATCGTAGAGTATTTTAGGTGTTCTGTGAATTTACTGTACTAGTGTATTTCCTTTTTTACGTTTTCATAACGTTTAAAATAATTTGTGGCGACATCTAGCAGTGAGTAGACATATTGTCCGCCAAACTCATTGGCGGCGGTAATTTTAAGGTCATTGGGGCATTTTATTTTTTTAATTGTTCCATCTGTACAGTGATCACATTCTCTACGGTGGTTCCGGTTCCACTCTTGTTTTTGATGAACTACTGCTACATTTTATTTTATATAACACACACATTAGCCACTCTTATGGGATTACCTTCAGCTTTATATTGAGGTTCAATTTTCTTTTTTATAGATGGCTCCGTGTTCAATTCCATAGTCTTCATGTGGCATTTATTTTATAACATACGCATTGGAGAAATACTCAGATTAACAATGTTTCCTGAAATCGGACCCCCAAGGTAAGGTGGAGGTTGGTGACACTTGAGGACGGTGAAAGGGGAATGTCCAACTCAGACTCTACATCTACAGTTCACTACAGGATCACGCGAAGGAAATTTCCCTCGTGCGATACGCAACGCAATAAACTCTAGGTTTCACAAACCCGGGTGAAGTTACATTTACATTTAAAGTCGACTCCCGCACTCTAGGAAGTTTCCAAGGCACAGTCAGAGCAGACTGCAACAGCAAAACAATCGCGCCATTCTGTAGTGGCTTTCACCACCGTATTTAGTTCCCGACGAGGGACGAAATCTAACGCCAATGCGCGTGATAGCTCTCTCGAGGTCAGCACACGTTTAAGCGGAAGACCTTCTACTGATGGCGGCTAGACTTGCCACTAATGTCCACTGCTTGGCCGAACTCCCATCATCACCTCCTCAGAACTGGCAATATTCGAAGTCGGAGTCGTAGAATTTATCGGCGTCTGGATTTCCCATTCGCGATCTTGAGCTTATTATCATTGGTCACCTATTACTGCTTAGCTGAAGTGGCACTGCCGAAGATATGGGCATGGTCCTGAAAAGGACCTGACCCACTTATGTTGTATATGCATTTGTAACGAATTCTTTCATAAATAATCTGTTTGCTGTCTTCTACGAAGGAAAACAAACAAATCGAGAGGTTGTTGTTTTTTATTTATTTATTTATTAAAGGAAAACAGTTGGTACTATTCTTCGGTAAACCTCGGTGTCGGTTCCATCGGAGTCGAGCAGCTCTTACTTCACTTTGTTTAAAAACTGGTAAAAAAGAAGCAGCCGGTGGGCGTAGGGCCACAATATGGCTGTCCTGCGTTAAACTTCTTCTTAGTTTGACTTTAACGTCTGTAAGACGGTTGCTAGTTACAGTAATCCCCAGAGGATAGACATGAGTTGAATTTAATGAGTGCCGGTAGAGTACGTGCTGACTGACTAGCTGCCCGCGAAACACTGGCGTGTACGCATGCGCCAATATTCTTGGCATTGACGATGACCTTGGATTACAGGGGTCGGAAGTTTTACTTTCCTTTACCCTATCGCATCGCTGTAGGCCTCGACCAACCTCGTAAGGGGCGGGCCTGCTCCACCGGCAACTCCGTCCGCTGATGCGAACGTATGGTCGTTTTGGCAGACCTCCCCCGGTCCTGGTTTGTTGGACCCAGCCGATTTGGGCCTTTCTCTTGTGGCGCTCTTCTTGTTTCAGTTTTCTTCCTTCATCGGCTGTCTGCTCCCGGGAGCGTCGTCATGTTGCGGGCAGAGCCACTGTTGCCGTCCTGCCCTAGGAGTTTGTCGGGTTTGGGGTGTTCCTACCGGTGTCTACCGGCAGTAGGTGGAGGTATAGCTATTTAGCTCGAGACGCGCAAGGCTTAAGCGCTTTACTTCAGCGCTTTGGGTCGGCACAAGGCAAAGGAGCGTGACTCCGATGCGGCAGTCGGCCGTTTCGGTGCCGCGTGGTAGCTGAAGGGTGTTGGGGTATGTCTGTGTCTCTTCTGAGTGGTCCGTCTTCACGGCCGAGCTGAAGGAGAATTGCCTCGCATACGTCAGCTGTGGCCTGAGATGGTCCTGAGTAGGAGTAGCTTGTTCCTCAGGTTGAGTTGACTAGTTCTGCCCACCATCGGGTAGAGTCTAGAGTCCTCACCACCTTTGCTTTCCTGACCACTTCGTCGGTGTTATGTTTCCATGTCAGCCCTCGATCCAGAACGACACCTAGGTATTTGGCGGTGTCGGTCCACCGGATCGGGTCGCCGTTCAAGGTGACATGTCCCACCGGGATTTGAGTCCTCTTCTTTCGGAAGAGGATCACACTGCTTTTCTGTGTTGATTTGTACTTTCCATCGGCTGCACTATTCCTTCAGGCGGGATGCTGCTTCCTGGAGGTGACGAGTCACTTGCATTGCCTGCAAGAATCTGGCGACTAGAGCTGTGACAGGGCGGTTCCTGCTGTCCTTGGCAGATCTGAGTTGTATATGGTGAACAGGTGTGTGCGAAAGTATTATGCCCTGCGATACTCCTGCTTCCATGAGTCTGTAGGTCGATAGCTCCTGTTGAACTTTCTAGACTTACTAGAATTAATTAAAGGAAAAGGAATAAAACACAACATTCACGTTTCTTTCTGCATTACAAACTGAAACATTTATTTTTATATCAGACAAAGACAACTATACAATATGTTGTGCCATTTATCACTAGATGGCGCAATCCATCTTAGTACCTAAATTTGAATATTATTTTTAGAGTATTTTGCATATACAACACCCCCACTCAAAAAAAACTCCTAAAAATTATTCACCCATAATACCTAAACTTCCTAAATGTACATGATGTCTCTCACAACTCAATGCCTTGGTCAACAAATCAGCCGGCATTTCATCGGTACGCAAATAATCCGCTCGAATTAAATTATTAAAAATTGCATCTCGCACAAAATGATGTCTTATATCGATGTGCTTGGACCGTTTGTGATATGTGACATTTTTGGACAGACACAATGCACTTCGGTTATCATTAAATATCTGAATACATTCATTTTTACCTGTTAGTTCATGAATTAAATTTTTTAAATAAACAGCCTCCTTAGTGGCTTCAGACAAAGGCATGTATTCAGCTTCCACACTCGATAATGCTACTGTCTTTTGTTTAACGCTTTCAAAGGAAATAACAGATCCATTTAATTTAAAGACATATCCCGTATATGATTTTCTGTCTAAGGAGTTGCCACCCCAGTCGGCATCTACATAGCCTTGAATATCTGAATTTTCTTTTGAAAAACGCAAACTGTGCCTTTTTGTACCTGCAAGATATCGTAATACTCTTTTAGCATATTTCCAATGTGTCTCAGTAAAACGATTATTAAATTAGCTTAAATAGCTCACACTAAAAGCAATATCAGGTCTTGTAAGTACAGCCAGGTACATCAAACTACCTATCGATTGTTGATAAGGTACATCAACCTTTTTTCCTTCCATTGACAAATCTAACTTACTATCTAAAGGTGTTTTCACAGGTTTGCAATCACTCATATTAAACTTGTCGAGTAACAGGTTAATGTACATTTCTTGACTTAATCGAATAACCTTTCTCGATTTGTCAATGTCAACCTGCATGCCTAAACATTGCTTTACCATACCTAAATCTTTTACATCAAATTCAGAACTTAAGTAGTTTTTTAAAGACTCAGTTTCTCCCTTGTTATTCGAAAAAATAAAGAAATCGTCTACATAAAGTGCTATAACTGTCAGAGACTTATCATTTCTTTTTATAAATAGACAAAGTTCTAGATTCGATTTTTTATATCCAATGTTCAATAGAACATCATTAACCCTATCATTCCAGGCTCGTGACGCCTGTTTAAGTCCATAAATGGCCTTATTCAACTTTAATACCTTATTTTTATCTGAAACAGAACAATTGAAACATTCAGGTTGTTCCATGTATACAGTTTCTTGTAAAATGCCATTTAAAAAAGCAGTTTTTACATCAAGGTGAGAAATATCTAAATCTAAACTAACAGACAATGAAAAAAGTAAGCGTAATGTAGAATGACGCACCACTGGAGAAAACGTCTCATCAAAGTCTATTCCAGGCCTCTGCGTAAAGCCCTTTGCAACTAAACGCGCACGATATCTGACATTTCCCGCATTGTCAATTTTCTTTTTAAACACCCACTTATTCTTGACACTTGCAGCCCCCTCTGGAAGATCCATTAACGTCCAGGCTTGGTTGTGCTCAAACTATTGAATTTCATCTTCGATGGCACGCTTCCACTGTTCTGAGTCCTCCCCAATTATAGCTTCATTTACTGTAATACTTTCCTTTTTGGTGCTCTGCTTGATCTTCTGATCTCCGCATCTTCTGTCACAATGTTTCTGATCACATAATCTTTGTCGATCGAGTCAGTTTCTTCTTCGTCAGAAATTTCGACATATAACAACTCTTGACTCTCGCTTTCTTCCCCCACTGAAACTTGTAGCTCTGATTCTGAGGTTTTTGTCCTTTCAGGATTAATTTCTCTCCCAGCCTCTTCCGAAACGTTAACATCTCTGCTAATTACAATATCTCGAGTTTTGGGGTTATACAATCTGTATCCCTTGGTATTTTCACTGTATCCCACTAAAATCATTTTTTCTGATTTTTTGTCCCACTTATATCTGGTCTGTTTTGGTATATAACATCGCATCACTTCCAAATATCCTGAGATGTTCGAGATTAGGCTTCTTGCCTGACCATACTTCAAATGGTGTTTGGTTTTGTAAACCGGCTGCTATGGAACGGTTATACAAATACACAGCCGTATTCACAGCTTCCCCCAAAACTTCTTATCTAAATTACTGTCAAATAAGAGACATCTGGCCCGCTCAATCACTGTCCGGTTCATCCGCTCTGAGCTACCATTTTGTTGAGGGGTATAGGCATTGGTGGTTTGATGTATGATTCCAAACTTTTTATAAAAATTACAAAACTCCTTGGAACAAAACTCTCCACCTCCATCTGATCTTAAAATTTTAATGTGTGTACCTTGCTGTTTTTCTACCATAGGTTTAAATTCTTTAAACTTGTCAAAAGTTTCGCTTTTATTCTTCAAAAAATATACACTTGTCATTTTACTGAAATCGTCCTTAAAAATCACAAAATATCGAGAACCTCCTAAAGACGTGACCTCCATAGGGCCACATAAATCAGTATGGATAAGTTCAAGTACAGCGCTTGCCCTTGAACCTTCTCTCGGAAATGGAATTCTTGACTGTTTACCCTCGTTGCATACTTCACAGTTTGCCTTACTGATGTCAACTTCTCCTGGGTATGTCAAACCATCAACTGATCCCATTTTCATTTTGTTTAAAGATCCTGAGTTCAAATGATCTAATCGCCTGTGCCAAGTTTCCCCTGTGACTACATTCGCACTTAAAAAACAATGAGGCGATATTTTTGTCTCCAACTTATATACATTGTTAACTAGGTTAGCTAATCCTATCAATTCTCTTCGATTGTTGAAAATCTTACAGCCTTTTGCATCAAAAACGACTTCATTTCCTTTTTTAATCAGTTGACTCACTGAAAGGAGATTCGTTGACAACTCGGGAACACATGAAACTTCTCTGACCGTTATATCAAAAATATGATTGTCCACTTCAGTCTTTATTTGCATTTCACCCGATCCCTTCACAGATACCATCGTTTTGTTTGCTACTTCTATTTCGGAAACTGTATGCCCTTCAATATTCACTAACCAGTCTTTATTTGGTATCATGTGCATACTTGCACCTGAATCGATGTAAAAATCTTCAGTACTAAACTTCCCATTTATAAATACTGCACTGAAGACATTCACTTGTCTTTTATCATCCAAATTCCTGGTTTTCCTAGGACAGTTACTTGCATAATGCCCCTTTTGTTTACATTTATAACAGGTTATATTCTCCTTTTTTGACATTTGACTGTTGGTTGTGACCAGTGTTACCAACACGACTGACCTTCTTCTGGAATCTTCCATTACTGCCAAACTTACCGGCAAAAGCGTGACCTGCTTTATCAGCATCGCCTTCATCAAACTCCATGTCCAAAAGTTTCGATTTAATGGCGTCCGTCGTAATTTTCATTCCACTGTGTTCAATTGCCATAATCATTGGAAGGTATTTTTCAAATAATCCAGCAAAAAGCAACGAACCAACCCACTCATCGTCAATTTTAAAACCCGTACTTTGCAATCTCTGCGATGTTTCTACTACTTGATTTACATAGGCGGCCATATTTGAACAATTCTCCAGCCTCGTGGAAATGAGTAATCTTAACAAACTGATTCTCCCCCAATTCCATTATCAGCAAACAAGGATTTCAATTTCTGCCACAGCTCATCCGCTGTTTTTGTCTCTTTTATATGAATATAGAGTGACGCATCGATCGTAAGGATGAGTTTTGCTCTTGTCTGACTAATCACGCCAGCATCCGTTTCTTCACCGTTCACACACTTCTGCAAACTTTCTAGCAAAAGAAAATTCTCGGTTGCAAAAGCCCACTCTTCATAATTTTCACGACCGCGCAATTTTGGAACACTTGCTATCAATCCACTCGAAGACATTTTTAAACTGTTTTTACTTCCGACTACAAAGCTCACGAGAACACGCACTTAAGAGACTGGGCCCATAACCTGTTGAACTTTCTAGACTTTCTAGAATTAATTAAAGGAAAAGGAATAAAACACAACATTCACGTTTCTTTCTGCATTACAAACTGAAACATTTATTTTTATATCAGACAAATCCTGCAAATAGCCTCATGGAACGTCGACGGGCTACAAGGAAGAAAACTTGAAGTGGAGGAAGTCCTAGCCCGGTACGATATAGACGTGTTGGCACTACAGGAAACGAAGATGACGCCAATGGAACCAGCCAACTTCCCCGGCTACCATGTCTACAGGAAGGACTACGCTGGACCAAGGCCGATGAGAAGAGTAGCCCTGCTGGTAAAGAAGTCGATCGACCATCATCCAATTATTGTGCTTCCGGACATAGAAAAGTGTCAACGGCACGAAATGGCGACATCCAAGTAGTATCCTGTTATCAGCCGCCCGGAGGCCGGATCCTGGCCACGGACCTGGATACAATACTCCCGGACCGGTCACAGGTGCTTGCCATAGGGGACCTGAACGCCAAGTCACAGCAATGGAACAGCAGAGGCACCAACACTCAAGGACGAGATCTGCTTAGGTTCCTGGGACGACACGCTGGCAACATGCAGGTACTAGGACCGGATGAGCCGACGCACGACAACGGGATCCATCGACCTGACGTGCTGGACATCGCTATAATGAAGGAGATGACCCTCAATGCGGAAATCTTCACCAGGACGGAAGGTTCCACCGAGCATAACCCGATCTTCTTGGATCTAGGAGAGAAGGATGATGTGAACACTGGGACCTGCGTCAAAAGGAAAACAGGCTGGGAATTGTTCCGTGCAGCGCTGCAAAGGAACATCGCATATAATCCCAGGATCGAATCCGAGGAAGATGTGGAAAACCAGATCCAGGAAGCGATGGAGGAAAGCACCACAGAAACGGAGATCAGAAGGGCACCAGTGCCAATAACAAACCTCACGGAGGACCTCAGGCAGCTGATTCTGGACAGACGAAGGACGAAGAAAGGGGCCCAAAGGACTAGACTCCCTGAGGACAGGTCCGCGTATAACAAGCTGAACAGGAGAGTCAAAGCTGCCTTCCAGGAACATCGTCAAGAAGGATGGCAGCGTCACCTGGAATCGCTGGACCCACAGGATAGGAGCATCTGGAACACCTAGCGTGCTCTGGGGAACAGGTCGAAACCGATGCCCCCAATCCACGGAGAGAATGTGATTGTCTACACTCGCCAGGAAAAAGCAGAAGCATTCACTGCAGTGTAGGGAGAACCAACTCGATGATGAGGACGAGGAGTGGGTTGAGGACGTGGAATGCAGAGTGCGTCGGATGCTCCGCCTGTCAGACGAGGATCACATCCGCCCGACCACTCCAGAGGAGGTCAAGGAGATTTTAAGGAGCTTGAAGCCGAGGAAAGCTCCTGGATGTGACAAAATCGGAAACATCGCCCTCGAGAAGCTATCCAGGAAAAGGGTGGCAGCCCTGGTGAATATCACCAATGGAATCTTCAGTCTCAGATACTTTCCGGACATGTGGAAGAAGGCTGACGTCATAGTCATCCCAAAACCAGGTAAGTAACTAATCTTTCCCTCCTCTTACAGGCCCATCAGCCTACTCTCCGCTGTGAGCAAGGTAGCCGAGCGCGTCATCTTGAGGAGAAGAAACCGAAGAGCTCCAAATCATCCCGGATGAAGAGTTCGCGTACAGGACAGGACATAGTACGGAACTCCAAGTGCTCAGGATCACCGAAAAAGTCACCGAAGGTTTCAACCAAAGACAGGTCACGGCGGTATTACTCCTGCATGTTGCGAAGGCTGAGTCTGGCACGATGGTCTACCAGCTAAAATGATGAGTATGGGTTATCCAATTGCACTCGTCAAACTAGTTAGATCATACCTGCACGGGAGATGCGAGTGAAAATCAGGGATAGAGTGTCCACGTAACGACCGATGGAAGCCGGAGTCCCCCATGACTCTGTGCTATTGTTATAGGACACGTCAGCAGGCACCTGGTAAAATTTATTTTACGAAAAACTCGAAATTTTAATTTTCATTAAGTATGTGAACATTTTTAACACAAAAAAGACCAAGGAAAACACTGTGAACAAAAAAAGACAAGCCATTTTCAGGATACCCCACATGCATGAATTTTTTTCTTTCAGGTTAATCACCCCAGCGGACTTCCCCCCAAAATATAAAAAAAATGTCTTTCTTACTAGCCATAACTACACTATTCTAATTTTCATTTTCAGAGGCGAGCAGATGTACCATTTCTTTACTCACACAGATATTTTCATTTATTCAATTTCAGCACCCCAAACATAGAGAGATTTTTTATATATATATATATATATATATATATATATATATATATATATATATATATATATATATATATATATATATATATATATATATATATATATAAATAATTTTTCTTTAAAGTCCATTTTTCAATATAAAATTCATAAATAAAGAACTTAATTACACAATTCAGAAATCAAATTAAACAAAAAACTAATAATTACATAATTAAAATTTTTTTCCATTAAAACATAACTTAGTCCCACACAAAAAAATAATTTCATCAAAAAACTAACTTCGATTTCGTAGTACTTTCAAAATTTCATGCAAAAATTTTTTTTTAAGTTAAATTTTGTTGTACTTCTGAAATTTTATTCAAAAAAACTTTTTCAATTATCTCAGACCGCCATGAACCAATCAAAAATCTGTTTATGTAGGGTTATTTCCCTAACCACCCTCTACCAATCGCACCCATTCAGAACGCCAAGCATGTCATTGTACCGCGGCCCATGCATTACTTATCTTACACATGGTGCATATATGCTCCCACTGCCGCCTCACCTCACCTCTGGCACATAAGGGGAAATTTCGAGCTTTAAACTTTTCTAAACCAATCAGACTCATAATTGCTAAAAGACACGTGTTTAATTCTACAAATTAACACAAAAATCATAATTATGTCTCAAATATTAATAAACTTATTTGATTTTTTTCATTCTCCGGGTTAGAAAATCTTATAAGATTTTTCCTTTAACACTTAATATCTTTCTTAATATTTATCCTAATTTAATAAATCAAAAACCATCTTGTAGCTCGAAATGTCTCCTCTCCACTGCCCTAAATAAATCTTTAGTAATCATTAAGCACAGTTCCCAAAAAAGCGTGGGAAACGTACCCTCGTACCATCCTAGCTAAGCTATACGGGGCCCGCTCTCCACTGCTGCAGTTGCGAAATCGGCGACAAAACTTCCGCCAGACCTCTTTTACTTAGGCAAAGCAATTGTCGCCGGTTATATGTAACCGGCTTTAATTTGATTGGCTGGAGCGCCAGAAAAGAGGCGTAGCCGCCCACTTGGGTTACTATAAATATTAAATTTTTCACTACACACGCTTCTTGCCTGTTTAGCATTCGTCCCGGAAGGGTCACGTTTGTGTTTCTTTAACTTTTTGCTTTATTTTGAGGTCTCAGGCGCCGTATGCGTCCCAGACTGATTTCTTTTCAAGAAGACAAGTGCATTAATTACTCTCAAACTGCTCTTATACGTTTCCTCCTAGGAATTCTTTTAATAATATTTACTTTGTTGTTACATTTTACTGCAAGCACGCTGGACACCGGCTCCTCGTTGCTTTTACTGTTCTGTTTACTGTGTACCTACATTGTATATCGTTTATTACTGTGTGTGCAATATACTGTTAAAGTGAACGCTGTGTTTCCTTCAGCTTCTGTGCCGCTCGCTTCCCCAGTGCAGCCGTTCCCAACGACTCGAGGCCGACGTCGGACACAGGACAACCAGGTGAGCGCACGTTTACAGTGTGTATTGCTTTGTAACAGTCAGACTTTGCCAAAGACATTCAGCCTTTTAGTGGACTTTCTAAAACATAAGACAAGTCGGGTCGCTGTGCGACTTGCTTGCCCTCCATCATCCTAACTTAGCTACTAGCATCTTTTATAACTGTTCTATATATATCAAAGACAATAAGCTCCGTCGCAACACGACGGCTGCTGCTCACCAATTTTAGTGCACTTTCCAAAACTCTAGCCAAGTCGGATCGCCGTGCGATTTGCTTGCTCTACCACAGCCTAACTCAGATTTTAGTGCTCTTTAGAACTTTTACAGCTTGCCCAAAGACATTAAGCTCCGCCGCTCCGCGACGGAAGCTGAAACATTTTTAGTGCACTTTAGAATTTTCACACCAAGTCGGGTCGCTGCGCGACTTGCTTGGATCTAACCTGCCTAATTTAAATCTAGTGTAGAGACATTCTACGCCACACAGGCGCGACGCCCTGCGTCGACTTAGAAAAATTTTCATAAATTTTAATAATTTGTGTAAACATAGCCAGTAACTTTTGCTCATATAAAATCAGTGAATCAACCCAGACTATAGTGTATAGCTTTAAACCAGTGTGCACGCACCACCAGAGCATAATTTCACCATTTTCACCTAGTGCAGGCACAGACACTATTAATATTAAGTGTAATATTAAATTTATGCCAGAAACAATTTCTCACATAAGTTATCAGGGTATTAGCGCCCTGTACAGGACCTACAGAAGATCTCTTACTAACAGCCAAGGTATTAGTGCCTTGGCCTCTATTTTTACTAACCTTCATCTCACCTCGGGGAGTATTAGCGCTCTCCCGAGCTTCTCTAAATCTTGCCACTCAGACATTTATAAGAAAGAAGAGAAGAAAGAAGTAATGGAGCACCCGAGGCCTGTCTCAGCTTCTGAAGCTGGTAGCCTCACTACCACAATCACTGCTCCTCCCACCACTAGCACTGTACCTGCACACGATGTACAGTTTAGCCACCAAGGCTCATTAGATGAATTTTCACCACTATATGGCTTCACCGTCAGTGGAACCCCAGAAGACGCCGTCTCGGGTCCAAGCACTGCGCTCCGCGAGCGCCCCCATCATAATTTACCTGAGGCGGTCGATTTGCAACAACATAGGCTGAGAAGTCTTGAAGTTACGGCCCCAAACAACTACTCTCTGGAGGACTCCACAATCAGGCGTTCCCCAGAGCGACGCCGCAGCCGTAATCACAATTGTCGCCGGACTATATGCAACCGGCTTGAATCTGATTGGCCAGAGTGCCGGAAAGAGGCGTAGCCGCCCTCCCAATTCCTATAAATACTAATTTTAAAACTACAAACGTTGCTTGTGTGTTTGGCATCCGTTCCTGAAGGGTCACGTTTGCATTTCTTTTAACTTTTGCTTATGTTTGAGGTCTCAGGCGCCTGTATGCGTCCCAGACTGATTTTATCAAGAAGAATATTGCTACTAAGCTCTTATACGTTTTCTCCTAGAAATCTTTTAATAATACTCTTTATTTACTACCCTTACTGCAAGCACGCTGGACACCGGCTTCAGCTGTTCTGTATCAACTCTGTACCTACTTTGTGTATCAAGTTACTGTGTGTGCAATATACTGTTAAAAGTGAACGTTGTGTTTCCTTCAGCTTCTGTGCCGCTCGCTTCCCCAGTGCAGCCGTTCCCAACGACTCGAGGACGACGCCGGACGCAGGACAACCAGGTGAGCGCACGTTTACAGTGTGTATTGCTTTGTAACAGTAAAGACTTTGCCAAAGACATTCAGCTCCGCCGCATCACGACGGACGCTGGGCTCTTTTTAGTGGACTTTCTAAAACATAAGACGTCGGGTCGCTACGCGACTTGCTTGCTCTCCCTCAACCTAACTCAATTTCTAGCATACTTTGTAACTGTTCTATATATATATATATAAAGACATTAAGCTCCGCCGCAACGCGACGGCTGCTGCTCACCATTTTTAGTGTACTTTCCAAAACTCACGACAAGTCAGATCACCGTGCGACTTGCTTGCTCTGCCACAGCCTAACTTAGTTTTCAGTGCTCTTTAGAACTTTTACAGCTCGAGCCAAAGACATTAAGCTCCGCCGCTCTGCGACGGAAGCTGAGACATTTTTAGTGCACTTTCTAATTTTCACACCAAGTCGGGTCGCTGCGTGACTTGCTTGGATCTAGCCAGCCTAACTTAAACTGGTGTAAAGACATTCCACGCCACACAGGCTAGACGCCCTGCGTCGACTTAGTAGAATTTTGATAAATTTTAATATTTTGTGCAAACATAGCCAGAAACTTTTACTTATAAAAATCAGTGAATTAAATCAGATTAATTTCGATAAGTTCTTGGTTTTTCTTTATTTGACTTAAAACTTTGGTAAATTTTTTAGAATATTCTTTAGTGATCGAGAGCTGTTGTTCTAGGTCATGGTGAATATTTTGTTGGTTTTTTGATAACTCGTTTAGCGCATTATTAAAACGTTTACCATTATTTGAATCGAGGGTACCGAATAACCATTTATCTATTTTGCCTACAACATTTAGTAGCCCTCTTTTGCTGCGAGTTCTCGGGTTTAAATTATTTAGTTTTACATCTATTTCTTGCAGCATTAATTCTATATGTGTTTCTGATGAGGATATAAGTGTACTTAAATGTCCATATAATTTGTGAAAATCAATGTTTTTTATTGTCTGGGTGTTGTCTCGTATACGCGTGACGTAGTTATAGAATATTTCTAAATTCATGACTTTTGTGTATGTGTCTTTGTTAGTGGTCGTTTGACTAGTAGTTAGTTGGAAAGGGAGTATAGGGTTGTTAATTCTCTGAATTTCTAGTTGTCTCGTGGGATGAACCAGAAACAGTGTTGTCCACACGATTATTGTCCATTTAGTCGTCATCTGAAATAATGCTTTTTTCTTCAATAATTTTTCTAGGTGGTTTTAATCTAGATTTATGATATATGCCTTTATTTGTTTCTACTTTGTTTTGGTCTGTTTCTTGTATAATATAAACTGGGTTTGAAATTGGGGAAATTTTATTACGATTTTCAGTTGTTAATTGATATAACCTGTCGTCACTGTATTCAGGGGCGTCTTGTCTTGTTTTATTTATGTCTTTTAATTTATCTTTTGCTTTTGAATTATTTTCTTTTACCTTTTTGTTTATCTTTTCAGTATTTTGAACATGTCAGTAATAATTTCTTGTGTCGTCACGTCAAAAGGGTCACTTCTCTTTTGTCCTAAAATGGCACTAAAAGGTGTATGCTTTGTAGCTCAGTGTATGGTGTTATTGTACCCTATTATTGCATATTTCATTAATGTTTTTATTGTACTATGTTTGTCATCTATTTTAAGCGTACGAATTTGATCTAATAAACTAGAGTGTAATTGTTCGATAGGTGAATTACTATTGTTATTACCTGGTGTAGTAAAATGTATTTTGATTTTATGTTTTTTGCAAAAATCTGTCATTACACGATTTCTGAATTCGGTTCCGCTATCACTTGTTATTTTTCTAGGTAACCCAAAATGAGATATATGTTAACAAATTTTCTAGAATGTTAATGGAATTTGCTTCTGAGTGATATGCTTGTGCGTAACGTGAAAAGCTATCTATTATTACTAAGAAGCTAGTGTTGTCTAAGTAAAACATGTCCATGTAAATGTGGTCAAATGAGAAGTCTCCAACAGGTGTAGGGAGGAATTCTATTTTGTAAGGGTGTCTTTCATATTTTCCTTGTTGGCAAGCGTTACAAGTGTTGACGTAGTTTATTACGTCGTTGATCATATTTGGCCAATAATAATTTTGTATTAGAGAATTTTGTGTAGCTTCAATACTTCTATGAGATGTTTTTGTTTCATGATGGTATTTGATTTTTTTCTTGTTGTTCCGGTTCGGTTTCAATATCTTTTAATACTTTATTTACTTTAATGAATTTATAGCTAGTATATTTGAAAGTTCGTGTCATAACATCGGTAATTTGGGAAATTATTTGTTCGTTTTTAAAATATATGCCATAAGTTATGTTAGGTTTAATCCACTGCTTTATAAAGTCTATAAAAAGTTTTTCAAAGTTATTGTGAGGAAATGTTATTATATATCGCGTTTTATTAAAGATTTGCGATTTATTTAAAGTGTTTAATTGAGCTAAATGAGGGGATATATCTAATATGATTTGATTCTTGAAAGTGTTTAAGGTTTTTTCTGAAATAGGTATCGTGATTACGGGATTCTCATGGGTTGAATGTATAGTTTGATTGTCCTCTTCGTCAGGTGTGTCTGCGGGTTTTAATTGTATGTTTTGGTGTACTATTACTTGTGGTTCTAAAATTTCTGCTAATTCGTTAATTATTTGGTCGATTTCTTCTGGACTATCGCTTTCATCTAAGTTAACTATCGTCGATATGTTGTCCATGTCTTGTTGAGTTAGTGCGTTTATTTCTACTCGGCAGTGCGTCTGCGTTAGAATTTTTTGAACCTTTTTTGTACACAATCTCGTAGTCGTATTCTTCCAGTCTGAGTCTCCATCTTACTAGTCGCGAATTTGGTTCTTTTAGGTTAAAGAGCCATTGTAAAGGTTTATGGTCTGTCACAATTTTGAATTTTCTTCCGTATAGGTATGGTCTGAATTGTTTTGTCGCGAAAATTAAGGCTAAGCATTCTCTTTCTATAACAGAGTAGTTTTGTTCGGCTGCGTTTAACGTACGTGAAGCGTATGCGATAGGTAGATCTTTGCCTATCACACCCTGGGATAAAACGGCACCAATGGCTACATTACTAGCGTCCGTTGTTACAATGAAAGGCTTTTCTAAATCGGGGTACTGTAATAGAGGAGGGTTTATTAAAATTTGTTTGCATTTTTCAAAACATTCTAAAAATTCGGGGGTATGTTTAATTTTTTTCATCCTTTTTTTAGACATTTTGATAATGTAACATGGGCAAAGTTTTTTATAAAGCGCCTGTAATAACCTATTAAACCTAGAAAAGAAATTATATCCTTTTGAGTTTTGGGAATAGGGAAGTTTTTAATAGCGTTTGTTTTCTTTTCATTGGGTTTTATTCCCTCTGGTGTAATTACGTGACCAAGAAATTCGACGTTTTTACACATGAATTCTGATTTGTCCAGCTATATCTTTAAATTTGCGTCGCGTAATTTCGAAAATACTTGTTTTATATGAGTACAATGTTCTTGTAAGGATTTGGAAAAAATTATAATGTCATCCATATAAACTGAACAACTTTTTCCAATAAGATCTTTTAGTATGAAATCCATAGTTTTTTGGAATGTGCTGGGAGCATTTTTTAAGCCAAAGGGCATACGAACAAATTCGTAATGTCCTTGTTCTATACTAAAAGCAGTTTTTTCGATGCTTTCAGGTTGTACCTCTATTTGGTGAAATCCGCTAGCTAAATCTAATGTGCTAAAGTAGTTGCATTTGCCTAGCTTATCTAAGATATCGGTAATGTTAGGCAAGGGATATCTATCGTCAATAGTTTTAGAGTTAAGTTTTCTATAATCGATAACAATTCGCCACTTTTTCTTCCCGGATGCATCCATCTTTTTCGGTACTGTCCATATTGGACTGGACCAAGGTGAACTACTGGGTCGGATTATACCGTCATTAAGCATTTTATTAATTTACGATTGTATTTCTGCTTTGTGAACGTGTAGGTAGCGGTATGATTTGGTGTGAATAGGAATTTCATCCGATGTACGTATAACATGTTTAACTTTATTTGTATAAGTTAATGGTTGTGATTTTTTATATAGTAAGTCATTATATTCATCACAAATTTTTATTATGGCATTTCGTTCTTCCGAATTTAAATGTGACGTGCGTATTTGGTTTATGTCTCCAGGTGTTAATTTGTCGTTGTGTGAAAATTGAAAGTTAAATAATTCAAAGTCATTAGTACTAAATGGGATTACCTGTATGGGGTTTACGGTGGTAATTATCGTTTGGTCAGTGTTATTTTGTATTTCAAATTTAGTCTCGAAATTCTTTGCAAAAGTAAGAGTTTCGGGAATGTAAAGACCACTTTCACTTATTTCAGGTATAATTATTTCTCCATCAGATATGGTAACAGGGTAATTACGAATGAGCGATTCATGTGGTGGAATTTCTATAGTAATGTCTGTCTCGTCAGGTTGTCGATAATTAAACGGTATTTTATTGTTGTAATTAGTAAGACATTGCTCGGGAATATTAATGGAATAATGCATATCGATAAGAGCTTGTAGTCCTAAAATTCCATCGTAATAATCGTGAAAGTTAAATAATAAAAATTCTATTTCGTACTTAGATTGAAAAATATCATATATTGGTATACGTAATCTGTTTAAAATTTCTTTGGAACCTAATGATGTGGTAATGGTTGAGGGGTTGTGAAATATAAAATTTGGATAAAATTTTTCTGCTATACTTGGTCTTAGTAATGAAGTCGAACAACCAGTGTCTATTAATAATTTTGCATTGATTTCGGGAATGTAAACGTAAGGTAGTGAGTTTGCATAGGAGGCATTTATTTCTATTATGTTGTTTGGTCTGTCTGGCTGTCCACATAAAAATTTTCATTTTGCGTTTCGGCACAGGGAATTTCTGTGTTAGTTTCGGGTTCAATAAAATAGTCACACAGAGGATCTGGATAGGGGAGTCTATTTTCATAGTTCTCCGAATTTTCTGTCAAGTGCATTTCGTCGTTTTCATAAGAAATGTCGTGATGTCTTAGTTCCTGGGATATAAAATTTCTGGGTTGATAACTTTGGAAGTGGTTAGGAATATTAGGTCTGGTACTTTGTTGAGTTCTAGTCTGTATAGACATAGGTGTGGGGTTATATGTTGGTTTATTGCTGTTTGTTTTCCACACGTTAGGGGATTTTCCGAATACTTGTTCATTGGTAAAGAATTTTTGATTTTGATTTGGCTTAGGTTGGATAGGTATTGGTTGTGAAGGCCAATTATATTTCGGTTGAGCCTGATAATTATTATGAAAATGTTGGTAATTTTGAAAAGGGTTTACTAGATTATTATAATTTCGTTGTGTTTGTATGGGTTTAACAAATTGATTTAGATGTTGTTTACTTAGTGGTTTGTTATTGTTATTAGATGCGGTATTAAATCTAGTTAATCTTTGCATTAAATGAGTATTATGCGTTACTATAGTGACAGCATCTTCTAATGTTGCGGGGTTTCGCGCTAATAGTATTGTGTGCATGTCGCCTGTAGTATTACCTAAAAGTATTTCCAGTGCTGTAATTTCTGTTTGCTGGATGTATAATTGTTTTATTTCATTTTTTAGGGTAATGTCCGATTGAATTTTAACCTGTAGTTTACTCTTTAATTGATTAATTCTGTTGACAAAATCTAACAAAGGTTCATTTCTGTTTATAGTTAGGCAATTAAAATTTTGTTGTAGTGTTTGTCTGTCGACGTGGCCTCCGAATTTCACTCTCAGTAAGTTTTTTATTTGCTCCCAAGTGTTTACCTCAGGTCTACACATAATAAATCTTGCTGCATCTCCCGTTAATTTAGAAAATAAGATTGAAAATACATAATCAGAGAGGCTATTATCCGTTGTGCGGCCATATCTATTAAAATATTTATCACATAAATTAATAAAAAATTCCAAATGCTCTGGATTACCGTCAAATAATGGTAAAGTGTTCCCGAATTCCTTTGCGGAGTTTATTAAATTTTGGGTAGGTGGTACTACCGGGCCAGGTTGTTGGTTCAGAGCCATTTTTGGTAATTCTAATTTACAAAAACTTTCTATTAAGTCAGCAATATCTGTCATAAAATATCGATAGGGTTTATTGCTATTTCTATTAAAATATAGTTTATATAAATTTAAACAAAGAATTTATCGAAAAATCAATTTTATAAACTAACCAGAAGATTATAAATTTTCAATAAATGATACTCAGTATACAATTTAAACAAAGAATTTATCGAAAAATCAATTTTATAAACTAACCAGAAGATTATAAATTTTCAATAAATGATACTCAGTATACTCTTGTCTTAATTAAATCAAAGTGAAACTCTATCAACGATATCAAATTGAGAATCACAGGATAAGGAAAGAACTCACTTACAGCTCAGTTGTAGAAGTCGATCTCCTCCTGTGGAACACTCCGTCTGGTGGGCCTCGATGTTGCGAAGTTTGGTTCACTTTTTTGAATGGCACACAAATTGTTAAAACAAACTATTTTCTTTCAGCAGAAACCTTGTGTCATCCTACCGACTGCGCCAATTTTATTTCTTTTCCACGAAACTTTGTTTTTAAAAACTATTAAAAATTACTAACACAATTATTTCAGGAAAGAAATTAAATTTATTTATATTTTTAAAGTAAACTGACAGAGCCTTCGGCGGCAGATGCCAAGAACAGAATGTTGCCCTATTTACATTTCTAATTCCTTATATACTAATATATAGCTAAGTGGTTAATTACTAATGATAAGCTAATGTATTCATTACTCGGGTTCTGGTGTGCCGTTGGTGGTAAACCCATACAATGGTGGAAACTCGTCGTCAGAGCCTGAGCGGCTGTTGTGTGTGTTGTGTAAAGCCGTGCTAGTGGTGGGAGGAGCAGTGATAGTGGTTGTGAGGCTGCCGGCTTCAGAAGCTGAGCTAGGCCTCGGGTGCTCCATTACTTCTTTCTTCTCTTCTGTCTTACACGAGTCCCTATGGTGGAACCTGGAGATGCTTGGGAGAGCGCTAATACTCTCCGAGTTGAGATGAAGGTTAGTAAAAGCGGTGCCAAGGCGCTAATACCTTGACTGTTAGTGAGAGAACGTATATAGGTCCTATACAGGGCGCTAATACCCTTGTGACTTATGTGAGGATGTGTTCCTGGCATGTACTTAATATTAAGCTTAATATTAATAAAGTGTCTATAAGTTGCACTGTGTGAAAATACGTTACTGTGGTGTTGGCAGACTTGAATAAAGTTCTACACTAGAGTCTAATTTGGTACACTTAGTTTTTACAAGTGATAGTCTCTGGCTATGCTTACACAAAATGTTAAGTTTTACTAAAATTTGACTGTCGCTGAAAAGCGTCGAGCCTGTGTGGTCTCGTATGAGCTTACACTATATCTAAGTTATTCTGTTCAGATCCAAGCAAGTCGCACGGCGACCCGACTTGGTGTGGAAATTAGAAAGTGCACTAAAAATGTCTCAGCTTCCGTCGCGGAGCGGCGGAGCTTAATGTCTTCGGCTCGAGCTGTAAAAGTTCTAAAGTATGCTAAGAATTGAGTTAGGCTGGGCTAGAGCAAGCAAGTCGCACGGCGACCCGACTTGGCTTGTGTTTTGGAAAGTGCACTAAAAATGGTTAGCAGCGTCCGTCGCGAGCGGCGAAGCTTAATGTCTTTGGTATAGTTACACTGGTTGGAAAGTAAGCTGTAAAATGAGTTAGGATGATCTAGAGCAAGCAAGTCGCACAGCGACCCGACTTGTCTTGTGATTTAGAAAGTCCACTAAAAAGGCTCAGCGTCCGTCGTGATGCGGCGGAGCTTATTGTCTCTGGCAGAGTCTTTATCTGTTACAAAGCAATACACACGTAAACGTGAGCTCACCTGGTTGTCCTGTGTCCGGCGTCGGCCTCGAGTCGCAGGGCGCGGCTGCACTAGGGAAGCGAGCGGCACAGAAGCTAAAGAAAACACCACGTTCACTTGAACAGTATATTACTTCACACACATACACAACGTTACACAGATAAGAGCCGGCTACCAGCGTGCTTGCATTAGGATTGTAAAAAGATTTGTTAAAAGGCACTTGAATTTAGTGTAAGTTCATAACTAGCCACACAGGCTCGCCGCTTCTCAGCGACTTAGTCAAATTTTAGTGAAACTTAATAATTCATACCAGCATAGACAGAGACTATCACTTGTAAAACTTAAGTGTACCAAATCAGACTCTAGTGTAGAACTTTATTCAAGTCTGCAAACACCACAGTAACGTTGTCTACCCTTTTCACACAGTAAAACTTATAACACTTTATTAATATTAAGTTTAATATTAAGTACATGCCAGGAACACATCCTCACATAAGTCACAAGGGTATTAGCGCCCTGTATATGACCTATCAACGTTCTCTCACTAACAGTCAAGGTATTAGCGCCTTGGCACCAATATTTACTAACCTTCAACCCAACTTGGGGAGTATTAGCGCTCTCCCGAGCACCTCCAGGTCCAACTACATAGACTCTTGTAAGATTAAAAAGAAGAAAGAAGTCATGGAGCACCCGAGGTCTAACTCAGCTTCTGAAGTCGGCAGCTTCACAACCACTATCACTGCTCCTCCCACCACTAGCACTGACTTACACAACACACACCACTGCCGCCCAGGCTCTGACGACGAGTTCCCGCTATTATATGGGTTTACCACAAATGGCACACCAGAACCCGCCATCTCGGGCCCACACACTGCGCTCCGCGAGCGCCCTGACCACGACCTGCCCGAGGTGGTCGATTTAAAGCATAGGCTGTAAAGTCTTGACGAATCTACGGCGCGGAACAACTGCTCCCTTGAGGAATCCACCCTTCGGCGTTCGTCAGAGCACTGCCAGGACCGTAGACATGGCGCTCAACGTGGGGCATCTACGTTACCTATTCGACAAGAAGAAGAGCCTAGAGGACGAACCGGACCTGCACCCGATCTAGACACGGCGGCTGCCACCGGCCCCGCTACCCAAACTCACCGCTTTCGAGGTTTCTCAGGCCAGCAAACCTCGTGGCGTCCAACGATGACACACCAAACGAAAACAGACTCTCAACACCAAGGACAGACACCTGCAGCAACCACCGTCACAGCTCCCACCACTGTGGAGGAGAGCATGGCCAATTTATTACAAAAAACGCTCCAAGACCTTGCCATCGCACTACGCACAACACCAACACCTAAAACAACGACCCAGCAAACAGAGATGTGACGTATGACGTCATATTCACATCATTTTTTGGTGCAGATTTGTCGGCAGCATCACGTGAAAATGACGTGTGATTTTCGACGTTATATTCACTTAAATATCTGACGTACCTACGACGTCGAAAATTGGTGATCAATAAGTAAGTTTTGGTGTGTGGTTTTCACTTTAAAATTGTAAAACTGATTTCATATCAACCTGATTTTCTAATTAATACGATGAAATCATAAAAAGGCAATAGGTATATCAGTTGTAGTGTAAAAGTTGACATGCAAATATTTCGTTTTGAAAATTTTCATCTCTGACAGTGTTTGGGCAAGGATATTTAACTTAAATATCCATGGTGTTTGGGCATGTTTTTTATTCCGCAGGTATGCAACTCCCTGAACCCTATTATAGCTCTACTTTTATTCCATCATTATATCACTGCAGTGATGAACAGTTATACGCAGGGAAAGTAATAGATGCATCCCTGCAGAATAAAAAAACATGCCCTTTGTGTGGGCAATAAACATAATAACTTCAACAAGAACAACGAAATAAGCGGTTTAATTTAAAATATATTTTTGTTAAGATATAGTTACGTATACTGGCGGCAGATGGCGATAGTGCTGCCAGAGATTTAGAACGATTAATGAATTGACTGTGGTCAGAAGCTATTCCGTGTTAGAAATTTGTCGTAAGAGAGATAAAAGATATAGTTCAGTGAGGCAGAAAGAAAGACAGTGCGTTTTGCACTTCTAGCGGTTTAATTCTTAAGTCGTAATCTGTGATCTGTGTTTTTGAGGTTAATGGCGTCTAGTCATGGGAAATAACGATACTCTAGTGGAACGTTACATTCGTTCCAGTTCCGAAAAAATAACGTTCCAAAATAACGTTACTTTGGAACGTATTTCGCTAAACAGTATTAGTTTAACAAATAACGAAATGTCAAATAATGTAGGTGTTATTCTTGTATTCATTCCTCTCCTGTATGTATATCCAATAACTTTTATTTTTTATTAGAAATGTTTTTTTTTTTAATTTATAGAATACCTACCTATTTGTTATTTTTCTTTGAGATTAAGTTTCAATATTATTTATTTTATTTTTGTTATAATAAATACACTGAGGGAAATATCTGGCTTGAAATTACTAAGAAGCCTTAGTTTTTTTCAATTTAATAAATATTTATTATTCTGCATTAAATTTAATTCAGACAAATAAATATTTTTCATAATTTAGTTATAATAAGCATATTTCGAAGATTGGATTAATTGACAAAACTAAATGATTTATTTCAGGAATTCTCTTGAAATTTATTTTTTATAATTAAATAATTATTTATAAGAAATAAATTTACTCATGAATAACACATTTGTATCTGCCACATTTATTCCATCATTATATTTATTTCATAGAAAGAAATATTTACTATTAAAGTTTATATCCTAATAGCGGAAATAAATATTTAATTCTAATAAGAAATATTTATTCCTCATTAATAAATTTGTTTCTGAGAACTAAATGTTGGCCCTCTACCGGCGAAACCGCGGCAGCGCATTAGACAAGACGCCATTGTTCCCTTTCTAGCTTTGTGTTAAGTGTTGTGTCCCTTTCGGTAGATGTATAGTTTATTAGAAGAATATGGGGGCTGGAAAGCCTCAAAGAAATTTTTAAATGTAAGTTGTTAATGTTTGTACGTGGTAATTTGTTTATCATAGCATATTAAAGTACCTAACCTAGCCAAAAACTGTTTAGTTGTGAAAATTTGTTCAGAGATTTATTTTTGTTATTTTTTTTAATAAATATGTGTAAATATTTTTCATATATTTAATTTTGTTTACCTTTAACACAGACATTTGTTTGTCTGTATCCTTAACCTGACACATCAATTAAAAATTACAATAAACAAGCGGTAAAGAAAATTGAAAATTAATCTTTATTTGAACTTTCTACTATTATTTCTAAGTTAATAATAAACTCACTTATTTAGTATTTTTGAAAAGTTCCAGTTAAGCACATTACAATCAAAATAAGAAAAGAATAAAAGGATAATCTGTACTCAAATATATCGGTTTAGAATGTTCTTTTTTTATTACTTTCTTTTTTGCATAAAAATAAATAAATTGTTTTTTTTAACTTTATAGACTGTATTATTTTATATTATTATTACCATACAATCTATAAGATATTTCTCAGTAATTTTCATTGTATTATTTTTTTCTTGTTCGTTTACGTTTTATTTTAAAGTTTATATCCTCGCATCAATTCATTGCAAAACTTTTACTCTGGATAAGCGGTTATAACGGCTGCATTTCCTGGTATTTCCAATTTTCCTGAATTTTCTCTTAAAATTTGACATGGAAATCGAGATTTATATATAATAAATTTGAGGTTTAACTAATTCTAATAAGACAAATTAGTTAAAAAAAATTTAAAACTTTATTAAACATGAATATCTTAGCACCTATGGAAGAAGAATTAACATGATAGATATATGTTTTAACGTCATCGTGTCTATATGGAGATATGAACTTATAGTTCATGAGAGTAATTGATTATACTGATAGTGATATATTATGTATGTACCTACATCTACGCAAAAGTATATAAAAAATTATATGATATCTACCCTATCATTTTTTAGAATATATTTTATTATAAACAACTCATGAAACATATATGTTTTTAATATAAAATACATTTTAATTTCGCAAATATATACCTACCATAAAGTTGCTTTAATGACAAAACATCGAATGTGCAAATTTGCCGGTTTCGACTTTTCTATTGGAAAATAATATATTTTTTTCAGTCTACAGTGCCAAAACCGCAAATGCAAATATTGAATATTTTTGAAATATTTTTATACTAGGAAACTTATATCTATAAATAAATTACCTTTGGATATTTAACAACAAATTGAACTTTATTTCCCTTCTGAAAAATTAGAAAAATGCACATTCGTTGTTTTGGCAGTGGACCGACGATATGCTTTACAACTTGTGAAAAAAATATCTACTATAATTTTTAGCAAAATTGATTTTTCAATACATAGTACTAGACAAATCGTGAGGCATACATTTTTTAATATAAATCAAATTTTAGTTTTGCAAATATAAACCAGGTAAGTAAAAATTTTTATATATGTATTTTTTTGAATAGAAATGTTTTTAATTTTTTATATTCATTTATTTGTTGTATCCGTATAATTTGTCTTCGAACCTTCTTTGGGTATTAAGTCGCTATTCTATATAAATTGTTTATATATTTTTTTAAATAAACCATGCGTAGCAAAAAGATTGTTCAGATTGTTTTTTCTCCAAAAAACCAACCTATGACATCCTTTTGGCGCAGAGATTTATTTAACAAATACTTTAAATAATATATAAGATGGTGGATATCCAAAGCAGGTGCGAGGAGAAATAGTTTTTTTTATTATAAATAAATTGAACAGCATTATTAACAAAAATTAGCAATTTATTTAATATTAATGAATATACGAAATTTTCATTATTTTTGTGAAATAAATATTTGTTCACTATAAATAAATTAAAAACGGAATTAATTTTCCTGAAATTAATGTATTCATCAACAATAAATCCACGCAATTTTCTGTAAAAAAGTCTTATTCCTGAGAAATAAATATTTAATGCTCAGAAACAAATATTTAATGTTCAGAAACAAATGTTTAATGTTCACAAGTAAATATTTAATGTTCAGAAACAAATGTTTCTTACAAATAAGTATTTTGATTTAATTGATAATATTAAATATTCGGCTTTTTATCAAATAAATGACTTAATTCTCCAAATTAAATGTTTAGTTCGCCAAATACAAAGAAATCATTTATTTGGTTGAAATAAAATTTATTTCTCCCAACTAAATCATTCTCTCAGTGTAAAAACCCTGAATATAAATATCTATGCAGATAATATTTTCAGAAAAATACAAAAAATATACTTATTTAATCTTACTGTTATACATATGTATATAGTACCTATATATATCGCCGCATTTAAGTTGGCGGTAAAGAAAAGTTAATGTATCGATATAGTTAAATCAGATAGCAAATTATAGATACCTAATATTAACATTTACAAAGTTTATAAATAATTATGTCAGTAATAATTTATTATTATTATTTGATAATGAATACTAGATTATATCTGTTTTTTCTCCGTCCCGAGTCGTGATAATGTGCCCGTATACACATCCCAAAACGCCGCAAATCATTATTCTTGTTCAGCTTTGTTTGATTGTTTCAGCAATTCCCATTCCTTTTAAGTTATCAAGTTATGTGTCGTTATGCGATCGCGTGATACCGATATGGCATGATCGTTGCCGCTCTGAGTTATGTTATTTTATGAATTAATAACGAGTCGGAATGTTATCATCATTCAAATAACGTTACAGAAATAACAAGACATCACTATGAGGTATTCCCACTCCTTAAGTTATCAAGTTATATGTCGTTATGCGATGGCGTGATACCGATACAACATGATCGTTGCCGCCCCTGTGGTAGCCGTTCCACAGTAACATGTTATTTTATGATTTAATAACGAGTCGTAACGTTATCACCAAATAACGTTCCAAAATAACGTTACAGAAATAAGGACCCATCTCTAATGGCGTCATATGTTTGTGCTACGTGGTTCTACTTTGTCTTGGCAAAAACTTGTGAAATTTTAAACATAGGTATATATTCTTGTTCTTATTTCATATATTCTTAATTAATCTTCATTACTATTTAATTAATCCTGATAGCTGACCAGATGTAATGTTTCGTAATTCTGAATTATGCACATTCCCTAACTACTAGTAACAGTAATAAAATAATGATTTCATCAAAAATGATTTACTGATTAATTATGAATATTGCAATACAATAACAATTCATTCTGTCGAACGAATAAAGAAAATTAATCCCCGCTATAAATAAAAACTAAATTTTATAATGTAAAGGTTAACTCACCTAGAGTAATCCCTCGAAGAACGATGCAGTTGGCCAACGTAATCCTTCGTGTATTACTTAATTTTTTTACCCAACAAGTATTCCTACTTACAGGAGGGATTTGTAATATTACGATTTATTAATTATTGTATTAACAAGAAATGCTAAATAATTCCCTACTCCTAAATTTAATGAATTGATTTTATCACACCCTATATACAGATTATAGAGTAACTAAATTAACGATATTTTTAAATTTCTAAATTAACTAATATAGTTACAACTAGAGCAAAATTGACATGCAAATAGTGCAAAATCTAAGTTTAAAATAGTGCAAACTCTTCCGTTAAACAAAGAAAACATCCCACTCGTCCGCGGGGTACGAAGGTCCTATACTTGAACTTTTTCTACTAATTAAGACTGGTCAACTTCTTGCTTATCAAGTCAAAATTGTTACATTACTATTGGATAGAACGGCAGATGGATACTTCTTAATAGCTCTCCACACACACACTGCAAATTTATCATCAGTATGTCACTGCATTTAGTAAAATGGCCGAACCCTGTATAACAATTCGAAGTTTGCATTTTGCACTTTAAATAAAATTAGTTACTCACCAGAGTCGATAATTATCTATTTACTAATTTATATTATTGCACACTGTTATATTTAATATTATTATTACTTATTAAGAATATTTATTATTATTATTGACTTAATTTTACTGTAAAATATATTGCCGTACTTTTCACTATAACTTTACAGCACTGGTAGACGTATATCTATTATTCCTGGCGACCGACACCGCGATAGAGGTTTTTTTGTGTGATCGCACTTTCTTTAGGAGTTAGTCTTTCAATAGATATTATTTGTACGATCAGCTGATCGCTACAACGTCCCACCAATTTAAAGGGGTTGTCATTATGAAACGCCATTAAATTCAACTGTACTTCGATAAGGTTTTAGCAAAAATACAATAAATTACCTCTAACCTTTCCAGTATCAGGATCGTACAAATAATATCTATTGAAAGACTAACTCCTAAAGAAAGTGCGATCACACAAAAAAAACCTCTATCGCGGTGTCGATCGCCAGGAATAATAGATATACGTCTACCAGTGCTGTAAAGTTATAGTGAAAAGTACGGCAATATATTTTACAGTAAAATTAAGTCAATAATGATAATAAATATTCTTAATAAGTAATAATAATATTAAATATAACAGTGTGCAATTATATAAATTAGTAAATAGATAATTATCGACTCTGGTGAGTAATTAATTTTATTTAAAGTGCAAAATGCAAACTTCGAATTGTTATACAGGGTTCGGCCATTTTACTAAATGCAGTGACATACTGATGATAAATTTGCAGTGTGTGTGGGAGAGTTATTAAGAAGTATCCATCTGCCGTTCTATCCAATAGTGATGTAACAATTTTGACTTGATAAGCAAGAAGTTGATCAGTCTTAATTAGTAGAAAAAGTTCAAGTATAGGACCTTCATACCCCGCGGACGAGTGGGATGTTTTCTTTGTTTAACGGAAGAGTGCACTATTTTAAACTTAGATTTTGCACTATTTGCATGTCAATTTTGCTCTAGTTGTAACTATATTAGTTAATTTAGAAATTTAAAAATATCGTTAATTTAGTTACTCTATAATCTGTATATAGGGTGTCATAAAATCAGTTCATTAAATTTAGGAGTAGGGAATTATTTAGCAATCCTTGTTAATACAATAATTAATAAATCGTAATATTACAAATCCATCCTGTAAGTAGGAATACTTGTTGGGTAAAAAAATTAAGTAATACATGAAGGATTGCGTTGGCCAACTGCATCGTTCTTCGAGGGATTACTCTAGGTGAGTTAACCTTTACATTATAAAATTTAGTTTTTATTTATAGGCTTATTTATAGCGGGGATTAATTTTCTTTATTCGTTCGACAGAATGAATTGTTATTGTATTGCAATATTTATAATTAATCATTAAATAATTTTTGAAGAAATCATTATTTTATTACTGTTACTAGTAGTTAGGGAATCTGCATAATTCAGAATTACGAAACATTACATCTGGCGCCACCAACGTGAAGGGCATATTTGAAACAGAGAAATACATGTGCATGTAACATATTATATGTGTATGAGGATATAATAATATATTACTAGAAAAATAAAAACCTTGCTTATCAATTTAAGATTGTTTGTGTTTCAAGTTTTACTTTTTGCTATTTTTTTTTTGTTTAACATTTTGTATTAAAAAAATTAATAGGAAAGGCGACCGTGTCATTCTTAATGTTTTTAAGATCAGGAACTTTAATTCGTCGTTCTAATAGAAGTAATAACATTGAAAACACGGGGGACGCTAACTTCGCTGCAAATAATTTCGCTCAGGGTACACATAATAGACGATCAAATAATTTTCATGCAAGTAACCCGGAAATAAATCAGAGGCGGCTTACGGACACATATAGAAGAGATACTATTTTTTTCTATAACTAGTAACCCCGATTTAAGACAGGCGGTTTCTAGTGAATCAATATTAAGTAACAGTATTTGTCCAGTGACTGGTTCCTTGATAAATATAACTGGCAATCAAAAATCAGCTAACAAAATGGCCGATCCCGGTGTCCAAGCTGGTGGGACAAATGTTTTTGCTAACTCACAAATGTTAAATAAAAAACAACCCAACCAGACAAATAATTTACAAAATAATGTCATTAATAATAATATACCTAATTTACAACCAACCTGTGCCGGTACAAGTACAGAAAATTTTGCTGTACCGGTTAGTGCTCAAAATCAGTTTTTCTCATATCCGCGATCTTATTACCTGTAGCCTCAACCAATGACTACCGGTGAATATGCTAATTGTCTGCCACAGTATCAGGTGCCTCTCCATCAACCACTTATGTATACAGGGGGTTTTCAAAATTCACATCACGGTTTAGGTAATAATGTGGTAACCGGTGCTAATATACAACTTGCTACAGCCGGTTATAACACAGGGTGTGACAAGAAAACCGCGGTTAGTGTTCAAACAAATCATGTAGATATATATAAAATTTTGAAATATTTACCGAGTTTTTCCGGAAAAGAGGGCGAATTTCCATTAGATTTTTTAAGAGAATTAGAGGCGGTATTGTTAGACATAAAAGTTCCACACGAAGATCAAGTTAGGTGTGCGCGTAGATCTCTTAAAGGTGCTGCATGCAGATGGGGGGAAGTTTTTGCTTCTCATGTCACTGTGTTTTCGGTGAATTTAAGGAACTGTTCTTAGCTGAATATTGGGGCGAATCGGCTCAAGGAGCGGTGCGGTATATTGTCGATAATGGTGAATATGTCAGGAGGGGCCCATCTAGAATGGCTGAATACTTTCTTGATATTATCACTAAGGCTAAATATTTATCAAGCCATTTTCGCGAATCAGATCTTATTTATGCACTCGCGTCACATTTTTCGTATAATACTGAGCGTACAATTTTGGGGCTAGCTGACCCTAATATTAGTCAAGTGTACAGATTATTACAGCGACTTGACGAGTCAGATAATAAGCGAAATATAAGGACCGCGGTCCGAACTGGTAAAAATTCGGTAAACAGTGAGCGCAACAAAAATGTTTCGACTAATAGAGCCTCTACATCCGAAAGCTATAATACGGGTAACTTTTCCTTCAAAACGCGTAATGACCGTTTTCAACCCGAACATAGACCGAAATATCAATCCGCTGTTAACGTTAAAAATATTGAGGTAAAAGTTGATAACGAGGAAAATTTGAGCGAACCGTCGGAACACTTCCCTCAACATCCGGTTTAAGCTCCGACGAGATGTTGTATGTCAATGGAGCTGATTATGTTGGCGTTCAAGTAAACTCACTGTTTAACTCGACTAATGTTGAATCACAAAAAAAATAGCAAGCTACCAATAATCAATGCGGTAATCAATTCTATCACTGTTCCAATACTCCTAGATACTGGCTGTGAAATGTCATGTATCTCGGAATGGTTCTATACAGAACTTTGTAAAACTAAAGGAACCATCCCCACTTTACCTGTTTGTGATGTCACAGTGATAGGGGCCATTGGATCACGTAGTAAAAGAGTAACACGACAAGTATATGTGCGCATCCAAGTAAATAACTACGAAACGGACGTAGTTTGTCTTGTAGTGAGTGACTTGCGATATTCATTTATATTAGGGGTGAATTGGTTTTTTGAATCTAACGCAGTCATTGATTTTGATAATAGAATGATTCAGGTGTCCGAAGGAAATAAAAAATTTATCATTCCATTCAGTAACTTTGTCGATCGTGAAGTACAAAATTTAAAATTTGACACAAATTATATGACATCAATTACAGGTGATAATAATGAACTGGTTGGACAATTTAGTAGTATCACGGCTGAACAGAGACCACTATTGCTCGAACTTATATCTAAATTTGGGGAAATTTTTTGTGATAGGCCCGGTCTTACCAATGCGTATGAACATTGCGTGAAAATGCGGGACGAAATACCTTTTCAGTCAAGGGGTTTTCCTGTTCCTTTCGCACATGATGCTGCAGTTCAAGCGAAAATTGATCAAATGCTTGAATGGGGTGTTATCGAAAGGTCGGACACTCCGTACATTAATAGTATGGTTCCGGTTATAAAAAAAGATGGCTCCGTTCGCATCTGCCTAGATGCTCGAAAATTAAATGCACAAATGATCATGGACTATGGAGGTCCGCTTGCGCCTGACGACTTGCTTTATCGATGTGAAAAGTTGTCATTTATAAGTACATTAGATTTGAGCAGTTCATATTGGCAAATTCCTCTTCGGGTCAGTGACCGACAATATACTGGGTTTACATTCAATAACAGGGAATATCAGTATCGAGTTATGCCATTCGGGTTGTGTACTGCGGTAGCCGGGATAACTCGGTGTATAGGCATAGTTTTGGGGCCGTGCTTATCCTTCATTTTGCCCTATGTAGATGATATTTTGGTAGCTTCGAAATCGTTTGAAGAACACTTATACCAATTACAGCAAGTATTTAGTAGGCTGAGGAAAGCGAACATGACGCTAAATATAAAAAAATGTCTATTTTTGCGGGACGAGGTAAAGTTTTTTTGGTATAATTTTGTCACCGGCGGGAATCAAACAAGATCCTGACAAGATTTCGGCCATTCGAAATTTTCCCAGGCCCAAAACCCTGCGCCAGCTGCGAGGTTTTCTGGGGCTTTGTAATTACAACGGTAAATTCTGCGAAAATTATGCTTAGACCATTGCTCCACTCAATAACCTCCTGCGCAAGGGGGTAAAATGGAAATGGGATAGTAACGTCGAGGATGCTTTTGTAAAAACAAAAGACGCCTTCATCGAAAGCACCGTACTTCATCACCCGGATATGAATCAGCCATTTTATCTGCAAACGGACGCGTCCAATTTCGGGTTAGGGTCTAGACTTTTCCAGATAGATAAGGATAACAATGAATTAGTAATTGCTTACGCGAGCCGATTACTAAAACCTCCCGAAATGAACTTCACTTGTACGGAAAAGGAGGCGCTTTCTATAGCTTAACGCTCGTTTGGTTAGATGGGCGTTAACCATACAGGAATTTGCATTCGATATAAAATACTGTCTGGGCTCGCAAAACACGGTAGCGGATACTTTGTCGCCGTTTCCAGAAGAGGCAGGGGATAATCTAAGATCTATCGGGATATAGAAATTGCGTTTATACAAATAAGTTTAAATCAGAAAATCACAGACAAAATAAAACAGTTAAAAAATATTCAGTTAGAGGACAAAAAATTGAGGGCCATAATTGACGGTATTAAGGTGGGCACAGGAAATCCCTCACAAAAGGGCTTGTACTATAAGTTACATGAAGGTATTTTATTTGCCAAGTGGCCGCAGGAAGCTAAATGGCGTATAGTTGTCCCAAAATCACTTATGACGGAGTTAATCTACGCCTATCATGAGGCATACGGGAATTTTGGATCGTCCAAAATATTTTTCCTCATTTCACACGACTTTGTGTGGAACAACATGCGGCGAGATATAATAAGAGCTACTAGTAGTTGCGGTATCTGCCAACAGGTTAAATACAATAACACTAATTTTTCCGGAGATATGCATTCGGTTATTCCATAAAATTAAAATGATTTGGTTGCGATCGACATTTTCGGTCCTTTGCATACGTCAAGGGCTGGGGTAAAATACATCGCTGTTATTGTAAACATTTTTACGAAGTTTGTTACCCTGTACACCTTAAAAAGAGCGACATCGCGAGCAATTGTGAACCGTCTCGTTCACGATTATTTTCCAAAGGTGTTGAAACCACGTCGAATACTGTCAGATAACGGTACACAATTTTCAGGTAAATATTGGATAGATACTATGCGCGATTTCGGGATAAAAACAATTTTTTGTTCGGTCCGGTACCCTCAGGGTAATCCAGCCGAGAGGGTAATGAGGGAGCTGGGGCGGTTATTCCTCACGTATTGTAATGAAAATCACACGTCTTGGGGTGTTTGGGTTAAGGTTATTGCTAATTGGATTAATTGTGTGACTCACGAATCAACGGGCTATGCACCATACGAGTTACAATTTGGTATAAATCCTTGCCCAAAAATTAAAAAATTATTGAAGTTGTCCGAGGACAATCAACTTACCAGTCGTGAGGTTAAACTAGAGTTGGCAAAGAAAATTTTGCTTTCCAAGGCGCAGTATAGAAAATTAAAACACGATGCACAAGTATGCAGGCATACTTATTTCGAGCAAGGCGATCTAGTTTGGTTAAGATCTAATCACTTATCCAGTGCATCGGACAATGAAATAAAAAAGTTTTTTAAGCTGTATGAAGGACCATATAGGGTACAGGAGTCATACGATAATAATTCATATACACTGGTTGATCCTGATACTGGAAAGGTTACAGGTAAATTTAATGTATTTTTGCTAAAACCTTATCGAAGTACAGTTGAATTTAATGGCGTTTCATAGTGACAACTCCTTTAAATTGGTGACACGTTGTAGCGATCAGCTGATCGTACAAATAATATCTATTGAAAGACCAACTCCTAAAAAAAGTGCGATCACACAAAAAAACCTCTATCGCGGTGTCGATCGCCAGGAATAATAGATATACGTCTACCAGTGCTGTAAAGTTATAGTAAAAAAGTACGGCAATATATTTTACAGTAAAATTAAGTCAATAATGATAATAAATATTCTTAATAAGTAATAATAATATTAAATATAACAGTGTGCAATTATATAAATTAGTAAATAGATAATTATCGCCTCTGGTGAGTAATTAATTTTATTTAAAGTGCAAAATGCAAACTTCGAATTGTTATACAGGGTTCGGCCATTTTACTAAATGCAGTGACATACTGATGATAAATTTGCAGTGTGTGTGTGGAGAGCTATTAAGAAGTATCCATCTGCCGTTCTATCCAATAGTGATGTAACAATTTTGACTTGATAAGCAAGAAGTTGACCAGTCTTAATTAGTAGAAAAAGTTCAAGTATAGGACCTTCATACCCCGCGGACGAGTGGGATGTTTTCTTTTGTTTAACGGAAGAGTGCACTATTTTAAACTTAGATTTTGCACTATTTGCATGTCAATTTTGCTCTAGTTGTAACTATATTAGTTAATTTAGAAATTTAAAAATATCGTTAATTTAGTTACTCTATAATCTGTATATAGGATGTCATAAAATCAATTCATTAAATTTAGGAGTAGGGAATTATTTAGCATTCCTTGTTAATACAATAATTAATAAATCGTAATATTACAAATCCCTCCTGTAAGTAGGAATACTTGTTGGGTAAAAAAATTAAGTAATATACGAAGGATTGCGTTGGCCAACTGCATCGTTCTTCGAGGGATTACTCTAAATGAGTTAACCTTTACATTATAAAATTTAGTTTTTATTTATAAGCTTATTTATAACGGGGATTAATTTTCTTTATTCGTTCGACAGAATGAATTGTTATTGTATTGCAATATTCATAATTAATCATTAAATTATTTTTGAAGAAATCATTATTTTATTAGTGTTACTAGTAGTTAGGGAATCTGCATAATTCAGAATTACGAAACATTATTACAAGCTGTGGTATTTAGGTATTTCATACTCGTGTATAGGAATGACATTCGTAGGTGTGGAATTTACAGCCAACGAAGGCCTAGCTATTATAAGTGTAAATTGGCTCACACTTCGCAAAAAGGAGGTTTTTTGGCCTGACAGCAAGAAACAATCATGTTATGAAAAACTGTTAAAGAACCACACCATTCCTGATGAAGACTCGTGGCAGCTTTATTCCATTCAAAGGTGCTTCTTTAATACAGGTAAGATTTCATAAAAATTTGAGTGTTTAAGGGAGGAAGGATTCCGAGCCAGGGCAGGGGTTTTCATTAGCATGTTCGTTGCGGAAGACTAGCAAGTATGTTTAGCATCACTGAAACTATTATAAAAGTTGTGTAACCAGATTCAACCCATATCCTACTTTGATCGCCACTTCCATAAGTTATAACATTAATTTTTCAAAAATAAACGAGACACGGCTTAATACGACCTTACCTATAGCTATGAAAGCATACTTGTAGAATGTATACAGCTTACTCAATTCTGTTTTCTCAATTTATTGTAAAAAAAATAATATTTAGTAAAAAATTGAATGTATTCTTTCAACGACATTGATTTTCCTTGTGAATTTTTAGATACCTATGAAAAAGCTCATCAGAAACTAAAAAAAGGCAGAATTAACCTCTGATTTGCAAAGCGATGAGTCTGATTCTGAATTATTACAAAGCAGAAAAGAAAGAGCCCGGAAGAGGCCAATATCTGAATCAAGTGATTCAGGTGATCAGATGAATCAAAACAAACTTGTGAACTTAAAAGGCCTGAAAAAAATTTCTATAAATATTCTTAAACTTAAAGGTATATGCATGCATAACCAAGTATTTTTAACAAAAAACTCTAACACTATAATATTTCGTATTTTGGTAAATGTCTTATTCTTGCAATTCTGAAATTTCACGTAATTTCAGATTTGGCAGACACGATTGCTTTAGTGTCAGATTTGAATACAAACACTGTAAGAGCCAATAAGGATTTCGAAAAAATTTAAAGTTCTATTCCAAGATCAATTAATTTGCCTTCCCCCCGAACACCTCTATGTGAAAATTCTGGTATATTACTGTTTTATTTATTTGCTTTATAAGTACCTAGTATTTTTTTTATAATCCTATAGTGAGCTGAAAAATTGTGAAAGTCTATGTAATTTCAGATGCTCCAGCAGACACGAACTCTTCCATATCAGAATTAGTTCGAAGTCCTATTCCAGAAATACTTGGTTCTTCAAAAGCTCGGAATCTTATTCTAGGAACACCTGGCTCCTCAAAAAGTTAGAAGTCCTATTCCAGAAACACCATCAGGTTCTTTAATATCAGGGTCTAGTTTCTCAACTCCAAAAATAAATAGAACAAGTACACTTCGTGAAAATTCTGATGTGTTTTGCTTTATTTTGTTTTTTTAATTAATTTTGTCTGTACTTTTTTATAGCTCTACAATCAAATGATAAATTATTATCAAGTATTTTTTATGTAAGAGAACAAAATAAACTAATTATAAGTTTGCTAATGCAAATTGTTAACAAGCAATCCTTGGAAAATGCACATGGTATATTAGAAGAAATACCTCACTTGCCAATAAATACTGAGGAAGATTTTATAATATTAGAAAATTACCTTGAATCTGATGACAATTTAAAGAAACTTGTAAGTTTTTTAAATTCCCACTATTTACAAGCCTATTTATTATTTTTAAATTTTTAGGTCAACTACTTACAGAAGTTAGGAGGGAAAGACGAAATTTCTAAAGTTAATATTATTTTGAAGAAAATATTAACTAATGAATTAGCATCTAGGTACAATTTTTTTGGAAAAAGACCAGGCAAAAAACCATTTTCAACTTTACGACTTGATGCTATTACTCGTAAGTATTTTTACTTCATTTATTTAATCATTTTAAAATGAACCACCTAAATTGTTTAATGAACAGATGAAAATATGAAAAATCACTTTGCTGAGATAGGTCAACTTACATTTCGAAGGGGACATCTTCTGCATGCACTTAACACTTCGAATCAACGCTCTAGCCCCAGTAACCCCACTCCAATTTTCTTAAATGCAACCCACATTATTTTTCACATTTTTGGAAAGAACATTTCAAAAATATATCATTTTCTATAAAATATTATGAATATAATATCTGATAGTTTTTTAGGGGATTTTGGTCAGGTATATATATACTTTTCATGGGTCAATTTACGTCATATAAATTAATAATTGTTTGGCTATATTTTTAATCTTAGAAATACATTTTTAGGAGCTATTCTTAAAGACTCGGCAGGCACAGAAAAAAATGTGGCAGATGTGATAATAAAAAATGTGAAAATATGAAAAAAGAAACCTCTGAAGGAGTGTTCCCGTAAAAATTCTTCCTAAGGGGAAACTCCTTCAGAGGGTTCTTTATTTTCATATTTTCACATATACAATCGCCTCCTGAAATATGGCATTGGAATTTCCGGACACTCTATATATAAATTTAAATGGTAAATTAATGCTTATATCGCCAGTTGTTTCAAAAAAAATGTTTATAAGCCAAACTAAATTTTTATAGTCCCTATACAGGATGATTAATATCATTAACTACAATCAAACTACATCAAAGAATGAATTATTGGCATTGATGCCCACTAGGGTGTCCGGAAATCCCCATGCCATATTTCAGGAGCAATTGTACATGACAAAACATGAAGAGAAGTTTCCATAAACATATGTCTGAAAATTCTTCCTATAGGAAGATATTAATTGATATTAATCATCCTGTATAGGGACTATAAAAATTTAGTTTGGGTATAAAAATTTTTTTGAAACAACTGGCAATATAAGCATTAATTTACCATTTAAATTTATATATAGAGTGTCCGGAAATTCCAATGCCATATTTCAGGAGGCGATTGTATATGTGAAAATATGAATAAAAGAACCCTCTGAAGGAGTTTCCCCTTAGGAAGAATTTTTGGACATATGTTCATGGGGACTACTCTTCATGTTTTCTCATGTACAATTGCTCATGAAATAAGGCATCGGGATTTCCGGACACCCTATAATATGTTTGTTCGCAATATGACAGAATTATTATTATGTTAAGATAGTTATACGTGTGCGACAGAAGTCAATACTTATGTTCAGACAAATCTATTTGATAATAAATCATAAACCAAATGATGTTAAAACTTGTTTATATTATTTAATCTTTCATAACCGTTATGAAACGTCCGCCAAAAAGTTCGATACAAAAGAAAAGCCGATTTATTACCGATTTCTTAAAAAATGTAAACCTTTACGAAGGTTGAAATTATTTCTTCAACAAAAAACAGAAAAACTTATTTCCTATTTTTATTACTAGAGGACTTCCAGCCAAGTATATGAACAATTTGTCCTACGTTTCGTCCGAGTTTTCGGACTTTTTCAAGGTTAAAAGCTAAAAATAATTAAAAATAATGGTTTTACATAAGTCGTAAATTAGATTAGTGACAGAATGCATATCTAAAAAAGTGTTTTCTTACCTAATATAAATTTTCTATTTTAATTTAACTGTATGGGTGGGTTTTATTTTGTTTTTCATCATTTTTTTTATTTGATGGGTATGTGATGTACGTGTAGTTCGACGAGTTAGGCAGAGAGTGGTCAGTATTTGGTGTGGTCGTTGATGTGTTTCTTTTTAAGAGTAGGTAATTATAACAGCTGAAGTATATTTATGGTCCGAGTGACAGAGTTATTGTAAACATTCACATGATATTGGATAGGAGTTGAGAAAAGGTTTTGCAGTTAGCACATATACAGGATGTTTAAAAAATTGTTACTATTGAATAAGATTGCGATATATGCTACTTAGATTTTCTATATCTGTTTGATAATTTACTGTTTTTTTGTTGTTTTGTATTTCGGCCATTTCCAAAAACATGCGTTTTTTGGTATTTCTTTCTTTATGCAGTATGGTTGTATCCGGAAAGTTAAAACTGTGTGAATTATTTATGGCGTGTTCTGTTAATGCTGTGCTACATGAATAATTAGGAGTTGTTATGGAATTTCTAATTGACAATTTATGTTGATTTATACGTTTATTTAAATATTGTTGGGTTTGTCCAATGTAACACCTATCGCAATCTGAGCAATCAATTTTATAAATAACATGGGTTTGATTTAATTTCTCTATTGGATCTTTTAGTTTTGAATATAATTTATTTTTTATGCTATTATCATTTCTGTATGCTAATTGTATGTTATATTTACCTAATTCTTTCAGAACTTTTTCTGATACTTGTGGTATGTATGATGCCGATATGTATATTTTGTCTTTATTTGGATTGTTTTGATTTCTGTCCTGGTTGGTGTTGTTAAATATGGGTCCAAAGCAGTTAGGTTGTAAATCTATGTCAACTTGATTTTTATTGCTTTTGTTATTTATTATATGTATTCTCTTTTGGATATACTTATTCATAAAAGGTGGCGGGTAAAAGTTATTTAAAAGAATGTTTTTGATTTTAATTATGTTTTCTTTGTGAAACAATTTATCTGATAGTAAAATGGCCCTGTCCAAGAGGCTGTTTATAACGCTAATTTTGTATTTATTACTGGTTTTTGATTGGAAGTTGGTATATCGCCCCGAACTGATACTTTTTTGATACCAATTGGTTTTAATTCTACTGGTAGATCTAATTAAAGTCAGGTCTAAGAAGTTTATTTTATTTTCATTTTCTGTTTCTAATGTGTATTTTATTTTCCTGTGTTGTTCATTGAATTTCTGTAATATGTACTGTATTTCATTTTTATTAACGCATAGTAGACAATCGTCTACGTATCGTTTATAAAATGCAATTTTATTTGAAAGTGTCGGTATTAGTTGGTTTTCTAGATATTCCAGAGTTAAATTTGCACATACAGCTGAAAGTGGTTGGCCCATAGCTAGTCCTTCTGTTTGTTTATAAAAGGTTTTATTGAATGAGAAGTATGTTGAATTTAATATAAATTTTATGGTAGAGATAAATTCTTTTTCCTCTATGCTTGTAAATTGTTTGATATCATTCCATTTATTTTGTATGGCTTCTATTGTTAAGTCTATTGGTATATTTGTATATAGTGATGTAATATCAAGAGAGATTAATATATAGTTTTCCGGGATGTTGATTTCATCAACAAATTTTTTTAACTCCCAGGAGTCTTTCAAGCTATAAATAGTTTTCCCTACTACATTTGTTAAGCTAATTGATAGAAATTTTGAAAGTTCGTAGTTCGGTGCTTGTACGCAGCTACATATTGGTCTCATTGGTATATTAGGCTTGTGTACTTTTGGTAAACCATATAATTTTGGTGAGATTCCATTATGTGATATTAATCTGTTATATATTTTTTTATCAATAAAGCCTTTTTTACAGAGATCCTTAACTATTGTATTATTTTCTTGTTGGGTAATTCGCGTTTTATCCTTACATTTTTCATGCGTGCTGTTATCACTTAATAAATCATTCATTTTATTTAGATATTGAGTTTGTGTCATGATGATTGTTTTATTAGTTTTATCGGCAGTTGTTATGATTAATTCTGGATTGTTTTTTAAAAATCTCCTAGTTTTATTTAAATTACTGTTTAAACTGCTATGTTTCTGATTAGGGTGTAATTTGTTTTTATAATTAGTTAAAATATTACAGGTACTGGCTCTGATGTTATTTCTTTCAGATGTATGTACATTTTCCAATGCATTCTCTATACTAGATACCATTTTAGTTATTTGTAATTTCTTGTTATTTTTATTTGCGGTATCTATATTAAATTTCGAGTCGATACTAAGAAATTCCATGACATTGTCGGGGATATTAATATTGGAAATATTTTCAATCCAGTTTTTGTTATATGTATTAATTTGATTATTACCACATATACCATTGTTGCCTATTTTTGTAGGATTACTATTTGTACATTGGTAATTGTTGTTAGTTTGTGTGTGAGATGATAGGTTTCTAATTTTTTTAACGTGCGTTGAATATATTGAATTTTTAAGTTTATTATTTTGATATAGTCTTGTTTGTAAAAACAATATAATAGTTTGCTGAGGTAATACTTTTTCAATTTCAGTTTTTAATTTTTTAATTTTAGAATGTAAAATGTTGAGTTCGGTGTATGCATCATTTATACATAAAGAAAGAATTTTTACTTGAAAATTTAGATATTGTATGTTAAAGGAATGCTGATTTCTCCATTTAACAAAGCCGAATTTTGCAGTTTTGAATACTATGAATTTAGGTATAATTTGTAGACTTTTACACTTTTTTAGAAAATTGATTCTCTCACTTACCCTTACAATTTTGCTGCTGATATTCGAGAATTGTTTTAATTTGTTCTTGGTTGTAGCTCCAAAATTTGAATGTATTTGTTCAAAGAATCCCATTATTTTCGTAAATATATTGGTCACTGCCTCAAGGACCTAGATTATAGATGATATTTTACACAAGTTGTTGGCTGTTAAGGTAGAAATTATTTCTTCAACAAAAAAACAGAAAAACTTATTTCCTATTTTTATTACTAGAGGACTTCCAGCCAAGTATATGAACAATTTGTCCTACGTTAACAGCACGTATGAAAAATGAACGATAACAGCACGTATGAAAAATGTCAGGATAAAACGCGAATTACCCAACAAGAAAATAATACAATAGTTAAGGATCTCTGTAAAAAAGGCTTTATTGATAAAAAAATATATAACAGATTAATATCACATAATGGAATCTCACCAAAATTATATGGTTTACCAAAAGTACACAAGCCTAATATACCAATGAGACCAATATGTAGCTGCGTACAAGCACCGAACTACGAACTTTCAAAATTTCTATCAATTAGCTTAACAAATGTAGTAGGGAAAACTATTTATAGCTTGAAAGACTCCTGGGAGTTAAAAAAATTTGTTGATGAAATCAACATCCCGGAAAACTATATATTAATCTCTCTTGATATTACATCACTATATACAAATATACCAATAGACTTAACAATAGAAGCCATACAAAATAAATGGAATGATATCAAACAATTTACAAGCATAGAGGAAAAAGAATTTATCTCTACCATAAAATTTATATTAAATTCAACATACTTCTCATTCAATAAAACCTTTTATAAACAAACAGAAGGACTAGCTATGGGCCAACCACTTTCAGCTGTATGTGCAAATTTAACTTTGGAATATCTAGAAAACCAACTAATACCGACACTTTCAAATAAAATTGCATTTTATAAACGATACGTAGACGATTGTCTACTATGCGTTAATAAAAATGAAATACAGTACATATTACAGAAATTCAATGAACAACACAGGAAAATAAAATACACATTAGAAACAGAAAATGAAAATAAAATAAACTTCTTAGACCTGACTTTAATTAGATCTACCAGTAGAATTAAAACCAATTGGTATCAAAAAAGTATCAGTTCGGGGAGATATACCAACTTCCAATCAAAAAACCAGTAATAAATACAAAATTAGCGTTATAAACAGCCTCTTGGACAGGGCCATTTTACTATCAGATAAATTGTTTCACAAAGAAAACATAATTAAAATCAAAAACATTCTTTTAAATAACTTTTACCCGCCACCTTTTATGAATAAGTATATCCAAAAGAGAATACATATAATAAATAACAAAAGCAATAAAAATCAAGTTGACATAGATTTACAACCTAACTGCTTTGGACCCATATTTAACAACACCAACCAGGACAGAAATCAAAACAATCCAAATAAAGACAAAATATACATATCGGCACCATACATACCACAAGTATCAGAAAAAGTTCAGAAAGAATTAGGTAAATATAACATACAATTAGCATACAGAAATGATAATAGCATAAAAAATAAATTATATTCAAAACTAAAAGATCCAATAGAGAAATTAAATCAAACCCATGTTATTTATAAAATTGATTGCTCAGATTGCGATAGGTGTTACATTGGACAAACCCAACAATATTTAAATAAACGTATAAATCAACATAAATTGTCAATTAGAAATTCCATAACAACTCCTAATTATTCATGTAGCACAGCATTAACAGAACACGCCATAAATAATTCACACAGTTTTAACTTTCCGGATACAACCATACTGCATAAAGAAAGAAATACCAAAAAACGCATGTTTTTGGAAATGGCCGAAATACAAAACAACAAAAAAACAGTAAATTATCAAACAGATATAGAAAATCTAAGTAGCATATATCGCAATCTTATTCAATAGTAACAATTTTTTAAACATCCTGTATATGTGCTAACTGCAAAACCTCTTCTCAACTCCTATCCAATATCATGTGAATGTTTACAATAACTCTGTCACTCGGACCATAAATATACTTCAGCTGTTATAATTACCTACTCTTAAAAAAGAAACACATCAACGACCACACCAAATACTGACCATTCTCTGCCTAACTCGTCGAACTACACGTACATCACATACCCATCAAATAAAAAAAAATGATGAAAAACAAAATAAAACCCACCCATACAGTGAAATTAAAATAGGAAATTTATATTAGGTAAGAAAACACTTTTTTAGATATGCATTCTGTCACTAATCTAATTTACGACTTATGTAAAACCAATATTTTTAATTATTTTTAGCTTTTAACCTTGAAAAAGTCCGAAAACTCGGACGAAACGTAGGACAAATTGTTCATATACTTGGCTGGAAGTCCTCTAGTAATAAAAATAGGAAATAAGTTTTTCTGTTTTTTGTTGAAAAAAATAATTTCTACAGCCAACAATTTGTGTAAAATATCATTTACGAAGGTTATTACTAAATTTGATGAGACATGTTTTGTATAGTTCCGATTTAGTCGCCATCTATGACTGATAAGATTAGAATAAGTAACATAGAAAAGGTGTTTCATAAGACTTGTACTAAACTTTCATAAAGAATAAAATTTTCTGAAATCAGTAATAGTTACTGTTACCCTTGTACCAAACTTTTTAGGCGGTCCCTGTATATGGATTTTCCATTTATTAAAAACAATTGTAAATGACGTCAGAAAACGTCATATTCACGTCACATTAAGGTACATTTATGGTCAAGAAGTGACGTCTTTTTTAAGTGCAAGTATGACGTCTGTGGGCTGTGACATTTTGCCCAATAAGGTACGTCATGCTGACGTCACATATTGGCTATTTCCTGACGTCATGTGGTCATGGAATTACCAAAAAATGACGTCAATAATGCCGTCATCATGTTTGCTGGGGAAGCTCACAGCCACATATGGAGGAACAGACTGGGAGGACCCAAACCTCTTCCTCGAAGAGCTCGAACAATATTTTCACAAAGAAAACATTGAACCCACAGAATGGACAAGTATCGCCGCAGCTCAACTTCGTGGCTCGGCCAATACCTGATTCGAAAACTATCGAAGACTCAGACTCGCTACCCATCTTTCTGTCAACGCTTGCTGGACAAGTACAATAACTTAGCCCTAGTAAGCCAATTGCACGCAAGATTGTATGGCGAAAAACAACGGAGCGGCGAGGACACCGCCGTCTTCATAGCACAAAAACTTAGGAGCCGGTAAATCACAGAGATGGCTCTTTGTAATGCGCAAGAGGAGCTGGTAAATCGCAGAGATGGCTCTTTGTAATGCGCAAGCGCTTGCATTTGCAACTTTTGTCTGACAATTTTCATGAACCGCTAAAAAACTGTTAAATTAATTTACATTACAAAGCGAAATAAAAGATACATACAACTATATTTTGCACTACGATTACAATAAAAGTATGAAGTTTCTTTATCTGATGTTTTAGATGTGTTGCTGATCACATATTGCACATTATTTTCTTTTGAGTGTCCACTCAACCAAATTTGAAATTCTAAAAATAAATCCACTTGGATAATTTAAAAAAATAATGATATTTTATTACCATCGAAATTCGTGACGGTCCACTTATTTGTTTTAAAAACAAATAAGTTTAAAATATTTGCTTCGTAGGAAATAATGGGTATTTCCTCTATTTTATGAACATTTTTTAAATGACGGTATAAGTTTTTTCGAACTGTAAATACGGCCTCACAATATTTACAATGCACTGACATGGTTATACGTGAAATGAGGGGTATAGATGCAAAACCAGACAAGTCCATGTAAAACGATTTCGGAAAAATCGCAAAAAAACTTCTAGTTGAATTGTGTTCTTAAATAAATCCATGATTTTTAACTACAACTGAATAGTGTCATTTAGTAATCTTTTTGTAACTGTTTTGTTGACTTTAATTGCAGTTCGTCATTTTTATGGATGAAAATATAACACCTTTGTCGGCTTTTGCACTTTACCTCTGGACATGTCGAATTTTGCACCTCACTATGGGTTTGTACTGGATATGTCGCTGCATTTAAAATAATAATTTTAAGATATTAGAAAAAAATGAAAGCAAACATTTATTACTATTTAAATACAAAATATATTTGCACATATTATAATAAAATCAAATAGTGACTTCGTCGTCTTCTTCTGCATCTGAAAGTGGTTGTTCAGGAACATAATGGTTTGCAGCATTACCTTCAAAAAGATTATGAAAATATTCCAAATTTTCATGTTCTCTCCATGTATCGCCAAAATGAGCCTTTAATAAGTTAATTATACTTTTAATTTTATCATCATTTAAAATCACCCTAACAGGCAGTATGTTTAGCTTCAGTGATTGAATCTTTTTTCCTCTTTTGTAAATTCCTATTGGCTCGCCTAGATCATTCCTATATAGTGATTCGCCCCTTAACAAAACCGTACCTGAACTGTTTTTGGTAAATATAAACCTTTTTGTGGGCTTAAACTTAAAATGCCAGTTTCTTGTTAGTTTTAAGATATCTCTTATTTCAGTCTTCCAGTTAAATACTGTGAAGTCTTCACCAATTTTCAAAACTTTGGCGCGATTTTTAATTATATCTATGTATGTATCTGGTTTTATTATTTCTGTAGTTTTTTCTTACAACTGATTCGATGTATCCGAACACTCTATCTGAAGGTATGTAGGAATGCCCTACAATAGGGAAAATCAGCTCTAATTGTTTAATGTGACGAGGAGCAGAACAAGTCAGCCAATAGCATAGCATTCCTATAACAATTGAATTTTTTATTCTGCCCTCCACATCCGTCGCAAAAAAAGACGAATAATTGTTATGTCAGGTGTAAATTCAAAATTAATTAGAGTGATGATAAATGGCTGAAGCTATTTCATTTGAACTTTTCGGTCTTTCTACTTCGGTCCAAACAAAACTTGATACGTTTTGCGGTGTAAGCTTTGTTTTTGGAATTTCCACAAACAACTGCTAAGTTGTAAAAATTAATTTGCATTGAAAAATATGCACGCTGATCGTTTCGGAAGTTGTAGATTTTTTTCACAATCAAATGAAAAATTAACCAGTAGGCCATAGAAACTTTTTGCTTGTAATTTATGTACCCTATGGTTTGTTATAAATGATTGTCGAATTTCTGCTATTGTACATCGCTTAATATTTTCTTTGTATTGAAGACATTTTGAACACGTCAGTCTGTAGAGTGCCGAAGCCTACATTGTAGTTCCGATTAAAATAGTTTCTAAAATAACATTGCCTAACTTTCACATTTGCATCAACGTTGCTATTATATAATTTCCACAATTTTCTTATGTTCAGGTCACATGGTAAGTATACTGTTTGAGGCGAATTAGCACGACAATAATGACTTTCGGTACATCTGAGGGATTCAATAAATTGTTTTATATTTTCCCTTTGCAAATCATTACGGCCTCTTACTCGGTCACCACCACGAGTTTCCTTGGGTATATTTCCTTCCTTATTAAACTTTCTTACGAGTCTTAAAACTCTGTCCTTTTTCACGCCTAAGATTCCTAGAAATGCATCCCGGCAAACTACTATTTTTGTACCATTCATTTTTTTGCACAGTATAAGTGACTGATACAGTTTTTGGCTTATTTCTCACATTTACCTTTGGTCGTTTCCTCTTAGGAACCTCAGCAGAGCAATACGTAATTATAAAGGTATCTTGGTCAGTTTTGTTTATACTTGAATAAAACATTTCATGAAACCGTTTGATATCATTCATTGAAAGCCGCCAACATACAAAAGGTTCCTTATCTCCTCTATGACCACATTTCGGAAAAAGTGGCAAGTTTTTTGGAGAATACCTAAAACCCATAATTTATCTTAGTTTGTACTTCAATGCATACAACTATTTCACATACCTTGCAACTTTTGCCTTCTCTCTCTTCCATTCCTGAATGTTTCTTTTTCTTTTTCTGGCTCGATTTTTAGTATCAGGTGTTATTGCTTCATTGTGTGCTTCGATTTCGATTATTTTAAATAAGAAACAAACCAAACAAACAAATACAGAGAAATTATAACACTAGACACGTTATGTACCTAATGCACTAACCGGCAGCCATATTACAAACAGATACATGTGACACTCAATACATCTCCCTATTGGTTACAATAAGTGTGTCGCGTTTTGCATCTGAAAGTTGGGTTACAATGTCGCATTTTGAATTTAACTGCATTTTTTGAAATGTATGTAACTAATAGTCCCCCACACACCAGCGGATAAATTGGACCGACTTGATCCACACGGATTTTATCGGCGAATCAGGCTCGGCACATACCAAATCCGTCCTTACTTATACAGTTCGAAGATTTGAGTTCCCGATTGGATCTGTCAGTTAAAGTTCGCTCGTTAGTGGTACAAAACTCATCACCTTATAACAGTTTTTACTCGGCTCGTTAAAAATTCTTTTCCCATATAGCGCGTATCTGAAGGGGCCTAGTCAGGAAAAAGCTTCGGATAGCTGTGTCACTCTCTAGAAAGTTTTTATACATGCGCCGCTGAATAATTTTGCTCTTGACTATACCTTCACTGGACGTTTTCTTCACCGACTTCATTGAGGTGCGATTCCCGATAGAGGTAACACTTCCTTGCTCCATTTGTAGTGACAAAGATACTTATTTAGAAAATTCTTTTTAATCAAATAGTACGGAATAAAAGTTTGAAACTTGCTGAGCATAATTATGAAGATTCATTCTAGACGACATGTATGAATTTTACCTCGAATTTTACCGATTGATATCATAATTCAGGAGCTAATCACCTCCAAATTTCACTTATATTTACAGTATAAATTTTCCCTACATAAAATGAAAATTAATTAAAATAGATATACATGTACCCTCTAGTACACTTTCAACTACTGATCCTCCAAATTTGGTGTAATTTGACCAAACGGTATGGAAGAAATAAATTTTGAAAAATTACCTTACAAACACTGGTTCGATTAGCCCTCTGAAGCCTATTTAGGGTACAAATTTGAAGGTTTAACTCGTGCGTTGCCACTAACTACCACATTGGAACTGTCAAGTTAAGACTTGCAGACTTAGTCGGTGTGATATGGGAATTGGACCGATGTACCTCGGCTTGTCACACTAACGCAAAGTTTTATCCGCTGACTTAGCCCATGCCGCATCAAATCGGTCGGGCCATCCGCTGGTGTGTGGCGGGCTAATGAACTATGTAGCATTTTGCACTTTTATGAATATAGAAATGTAGTACTTTTAGCGATGATTTCAGTGCCGTACATAACTCAATTTTGGTTAAAAGTGGATATGTCGGGTTTTGCATCTATACCCCTCAAATTATCGAGGAAATTATGAAAAATCTTGACTTTGACTTGAAACAGAGACAACCTTGAAACCACAGGCACAGATTAAAGATATAAGTATCTTGAAAGTTAAAAACTTCAAACCAAATGAAACAATACAGAGGCAAAATAATATTGCGCTTGCGAATTACAAAGAGCCATCTCTGGGAATTACCGGCGCCTTGCACAAGCGCAATATTATTTTTCCTTTGTATTGTTTCATTTGGTTTGAAGTTTTAACTTTCAAGATACTTATATCTTTAATCTGTGCCTGTGGTTTCAAGGTTGTCTCTGTTTCAAGTCAAAGTCAAGATTTTTCATAATTTCCTCGATAATTTCACGTATAACCATGTCAGTGCATTGTAAATATTGTGAGGCCGTATTTACAGTTCGAAAAAACTTATACCGTCATTTAAAAAATGTTCATAAAATAGAGGAAATACCCATTATTTCCTACGAAGCAAATATTTTAAACTTATTTGTTTTTAAAACAAATAAGTGGCCGTTGCGAATTTAGATGGTAATAAAATATCATTATTTTTTTTTTAATTATCTAAGTGGATTTATTTTTAGAATTTCAAATTTGGTTGAGTGGACACTCAAAAGAAAATAATGTCCAATATGTGATAAGCAACACATCTAAAACATCAGATAAAGAAACTTCATACTTTTATTGTAATCGTAGTGCAAAATATAGTTGTATGTATCTTTTATTTCGCTTTGTAATGTAAATTAATTTAACAGTTTTTTAGCGGTTCATGAAAATTATTGTCAGACAAAAGTTGCAAATGCAAGCGCTTGCGCATTACAAAGAGCCATCTCTGCGATTTACCGGCTCCTAAAATAAGTAGGTCTTTTGTGATTTCTGGTCTTAATAATGGATGGTTTAATGGATTTCGTTTTTGAAAATAATATTTTTGAAGATGATTTAGAGGTCCTTGATATCGTAGATTTTGGTTTCCCAAGAAGAAGGTATAAGTATACGGAGTAACTATTTCGAAGATCTTGATGAACTCCAGTTTTTTTCAACGATTCAGGTTAAGAAAAAATACATTAAATGTCCTCGAGGAAATTGAACACCTTATAGAATACCCCCATGACTGGTAAGTAGTAAAGAGAATATGTACTTGCTAATGAGAGTAAATATATGTATATTCTCGGTATAATATGTTATAATATAATTTTCTAAAATAGGAATGACAGTGTCTCGCCCATTAACCAGCTCCTAACAACATTAAGATTTTTTGCCACTGGGGGTCATATTTCAACAGTAGCAGATTACATGGGTATGCATACCTCTACAGCATCTAGAATAATTTCAAGGGTGTTCAATTGCTTCAATTGCTAGTCTCAGACCTAGATACATTAATATGCCTGAAGGTAATGAATTATTGGATGTATAAAGAGACTTTTATAATATTGCCAGGTGATAGGTTGCTTAGACGGAACACATATCCGTGTTCAATCACCAGGTACGAAAAAGCTACATGTATAGGTATCAAGAGTTGATTGGAATGTAATATAGGTATTATGAGTCAAGCCGCTTGTTACCATGATACTAAAACTATAAAGATATGCTCAAGTCGATGTCACTATGTGACAAAACAATGACCCGACAATGCTTTTTTTGCTTTTTAATTTGTTGTTACTATGACAATCCACTGTTCGCACTGGTAGCTGCTCGCTTTGTCACAGAGTGACGTCAACTTGAGCATGTCTTTATAGTTTTAGTATCATGGCTTGTTACAATATTACATGCTAACGTAACTTGCAATGCTGTTGCATATATCATATTTTCGAGCATATTTTTTTCTACAATTGCTATGAGTCTTGAAAAATATTTGATCAATGTCTCACAGACACAAATCGCTCAAAAATACCAAAAATTCTAAAACCAGTACTAGGTATACATTAAAACCCATCATGTCAGGCTTAAGCATTTGCACTAATCTTACCACTGTCAAGTACTAGGTGACTACTATATTATAAAGCCACGTATCCATCTGAGCACACACAGGCTGAGCCCGCACGAATGTTCAGATGTGGATGCCTGGCTCATGATGGCGAGCATCCTGAGTGAGGCGTCCACATCTGCACATTCGTGCAGGCTCAGGCTGTGTGTGCTCAGATGTATACATGCCTAAGGCTGCAGTAGGGTGTTAGGTATTTATTAGAACCATTTTAACTTGAATATTAAAAATAAATTGTTTTTATAGGTGGTAATGATGCAGAATTGTTTAGGAACAGAAAATCATATTTTTCTATTAATACCCAAGTAGTTGGTGATAGCAAGTTGAAAATAAGGGATATTGTGCCTAGGTGGCCTGGCTCCACTCATAATGCAACAATATATAACAATTCAAGAATCAGAGCAAGATTGGAGGCAGGGCATTTTTCCAACACTGTAATCTTAGGTAAGTAAAATCAGCGATTGAAATGGCCTTCTATTATATTTTTTATTTTAGAGGATAGTGGATATTTTGTGTCTCATAATGTAATGACACCTGTAAATCCAACGAATCGAGCGGAACAATTATATAATGAATCACACATCCGTACTAGAAACAGTGTAGAAAGGTTAGGTGTCTGGAAACGAAGATTCCCCATACTTGCGTATGGGATGAGGATCAACATACAAACATTAAATATTGTGGTTGCTACTGGTGTTCTGCACAACATTGCATCAACAATAATGAACCACCTGTCCCAGAAGAGCTTGATATTGATCGGCTTAATTATTTTATTGAAATGGGAAATATTCCTAATTTAGTACCAGCAAATGAGCGTAATGTAGCTCTTACAAGAAAGTCTGATTAACAATTATTTTGCTAATTTGTAAATAGGCGGTGAATGCTGTCGTCATTCATATATAAATGTAATCCTTGCATCAACAAAAAAAAATAAAGTTGCTTTTTTTGTGTCTATTTTTTACTTATAAAAATACATAACTTTAAGAATTTTTTTCCAATTGTTCTAATTGCTTTTGTTTAATCTTTATATCAAGCTGTAGTGATAACATTCTTGCCTCATGTTCTTTTTTCAGTAATTCGGTCAACTCTATCTTTTTCACTAAAATTTCATATTTTTCACCTAATGCTGACGACGTTTGTGTTTTTACTGTATTTGGACGACGCCTGCTGTGGCACCAAACTTGTTTAGGTGTGATGCTTGATACACTTGCTGTTGCAGGACTTGCTTGTGGCAAGTCCTCCTCCAAAATCACCTCTATGTTTTTAATGTTTATTGGCACTGTTGAATCCTGAAAAAAAAAGAGCTTAAATAGGCAGTTGTGCGTCACCCATTAAAGGGTGTAAAAAAAAATGAAACATTGAGATTGTCGTGTAGTCCATTTGATTGAATCACAGGGTAAATGGGTTTTGTCAGTACACTTTCCACATTTATTAGGTAAGTAGTTATTGTAATGGCAAGGAAAGTTCCCACTTAAATGTTTCCATACCATTTTAATAGTGAACCGTATTGTACTTTGACATAAGGCCAACTAAAAATGTAATTTGAATTTTGTCACTCAATTAGAAATATTTAACTATTAAAATGTTTCTAGTTTATTAATATTAGATTAAAAGAGAGATGCCCTATCGAAATCAAATAAATGCCATAATTATTTTTTTTTATGATGGCATATTTTTAATTTATAGAACATTGATTTTAATTAATTCTTGTTTTCTAAAAATATGATTCTAATAGTTAAATGTGAACAATAACTTCAAATAACCCACTTAAAGAAAAATAAATTCGATTTAACGTAGTAGTAAATAAGGAACTCCTTAAAATCAGTTTGGAAACAAATTCAAATTTTACCGCACATGATGTCATCACTTCCCTGTCCATTGTTTATATACTTACAGTTTTGTTTATCAATGCCACATTAGGACAATTTCTTAAGTCAGATTCTTTATGACGTTTCCAATCAATTTTTTCACTCGTCCTCAATCAAATCAAGCTCGGACTCAATACTTGGAAGTGTCTCCTAAAACATTTTATATTAGCTTTGCAAGATTTCTATAAAAATTTGGTTCTTATAACTGTTTCAAGTTCAAACCTTTTATAGCACACATTGTAATCAGTTTATTTAAAAAAAAAATCAACATGAGTGACCATGAACGTTTTAATTAAAAATGTAGCGGGTAAAAAATGATTGTCATAAGGAGTATTTTAAATGAACAAAGTGGGGCCCACAAAGTATTGCTTCCACTAACAATTATATGAAATAAAAATCACAAAAGCAGATGCAGACAGAAACAATATATCAACTTATGCTTACCTCCAGGTTTTCGACAGAATCATGGTCACGGGCTGCACTGCATTCTCCCAATTCTAAACAATCGTTATCAAATTGGCTGTTTAATCCAAACACTGTTTTATCATTGATAATTGACAATATTTTACTATGGTCATCTGACGCTGCCTCTTCATGTTAGGTGCAAAATTAATTATAAACAAATTGCCTGATTTTCAGAAACTTCACTAAAATAGGTCTGTTAAAACCGAGGTTATGATTTCTGGCAGTGAAAAAAGAAAATCTCTAGAAAAACCCAGCGTCAAATCATTTGCTGCTTTAATCTAGAATTTCTTAATCCTCTTAACTTCTGTGGTGGTGCAAAACAAGAAAACATAATCTAGGATTAAAATTTAATTCCGGATTAATTAATCGCAGATTAAATCGAAAGCGGCGCAAATGGTCATAAAGGCGTGATTCTGTCCATTATTGTTAAAAGGGCAATTTGTTCTATAATGTCCCATCTTTTTGCACTTATAACACTGAACTATGGAGTGTAGAGATGGAGAAACGTCTCCGTGTTAAAAAAAATGTGATCGGATTTTCGATGGAAGAATAGGTGGCGCTGATTTACAGGAGGTATTCTACGTGATTTTGTTTTTACTATTTTTATTATTTTTTTACGCTGTATAATTCTTTTCAACACCTACATAATATTATGTTTTCGTTAGTTTATAGAATCTGAAGCTAGTTTCAGAGATATAGTAAGTGTTTAACTTCAGACTCAATCCCATAATACGATCAGCGCCACATCTCATACCTTACAGAATTCAGACCACATTTTGAACGTACCGTCCATAAGAGACGTTCCTCCTTCTCTACACTCCATACACTGAACTTTGTTTTTGTTTGATCTGTCAGCTGGCGACTCGGTGCTGGTGCTGCCATCTTTTCTACTGGACTGGAAATTTTTATTCTCTCCGTTGGTATATGGCAATCCCAGGAAGTAAAAAGACAGGAGTACCGACAGCATAGAAGCATTCCTTACAGTCATACGGAAATGGCAGTATTTCTAGCAATTTCATTGGCCGTTTCAAGGCCACGGCATGGCGTGCTCATCAGATATCATTTTTAAAGGGGAATTCGGCACCGTGACAATAAACAAACTATAATAAAGGGCAAAGGAAAAAATGTAATCTTCATATAAATCTTACTAACGAACTAAAAAAATACTTATTTAAAAAAAAAAAATAAGTTTCTGATTCGAAACCTGGACCTACCGCGTGCTATGCGAGTATCTTCTCTATCGTCTAACGAGTTCCTTTCTGACAAATGATTCCAAAAGGATTTAATACTTTGACATGTCATGTAACTGCGCATGCCCTGCGGCTATCTTAAAACGGCCAATGAAATTGCTAGAAATACTGCCATTTCCGTATGACTGTAAGGAATGCTTATATGCGTACCGACAAGATACCGCTGCTAACCAAAAACTGGGCTCTGTTTTGGTTGACAGTTAGTAGTTCCCGAATCTGTCACCGCGCAGCGTTCATGTCGCGAAATCAGCTATAATTTCGAATTTACGTATGAATTAGTAGTTAAAAAGCTGCGAAAAACTTGAGTTAAAGAAATTGATTTCTATGAAAAATCTTGGTCACTGCAATTGGCATACAAATTTTGCAGGTGTCTGAAGCAGTCAAGATAAAATATATTTTGCCACTTACTGAAAAACATAGATATTCCGTGGAAAATGCAAACCTCATGCACTTCGAGATTAATTATTTTTTATAGTTATTTACAGAATTATTTCTGCATCCTACCCTTGCACTTCCGGAATCCAACTTCTAAATGATCCCAGAATTGTTCATACTGACCACAATTCCAAAATGCTGAAATATTGTGGTTTTCATTGTTTATGAGAAAAGACGAATGAAGTTAAATTGCAAGTTCTATAGGTAGGTACATCTAGAAACAGTTTTTTTTTTTGTTTTCAGAAATTTGAAAGGGAGAAAAGAGTTGCTGTAACTACAGATATTCACATGTTAATATAATATATTAATGATGTTGTATATCCACTTAAAAATTTGTGAATAATCAATTTAGAACTTTCAAAACTATTATAGGTGTTGATAAGATGTATTTGTAAGAGAGGCCAGAGCTGCCCAGCTTTATAGTTTATAAGTCTGTGAAACTTTTCCACATGCTGTTATCGTAAGTATTGATCACACGCTGTGTGCAATCGAGAATTTTCAAGGGTAGGAAAAAGTATTTTCTTACATTTTTTATGATTAATATTAAGGCTTTTCTCTTGTGCTGACTATATATCTACATTTCTTGTAAGTCTATGAAAATAAAGTTTTTTATTTATTTATTTGAAATATTTTATTTGCAACAGTTAACAAGCGAAATAAAACTCAATCTTGTTTTACGATTACGAGTAGTGTTAAGTACTCACATCATTGGGAGCTTTGAACGTGCTCGGATTTTTTCACACCATTGGCTTTGTTCCATTTAATTAAGTTGCCGTACCCAGTATTACAACCCGGCACAAAACAGGAAGGCATAGTTTTATAAATTATAACTATATAATTCCAAAATATGCACTTAACATACACTAAAATTAAAAAAAAAACAACATAAAAACACACTTCTTCCATAAGAATCCCTTATAAAGTAATCAAAATGTAGCTAAACTTGCGACACAAACGCCACTCGGTGATCAATCTGTCAACTACTAACTGCCAACCAAATTTGGTCCCATTTTTGTTCCCTAGCGAAAGTGCTCCTGTCTTTTTACTTACTTCCTGGGCAATCCAAACCAGCTGACTTTTTTGACATTTTGACATTCAATATGGCGGATGACTGGCATATAAGTACTAAAGTGTGATTTGTTTGTTTAATTAATTGCTGCTATATGGCTTTGCAACAAAGTGGTTATTTGTCCGAATAGGCAAATACTTGTTCAGAGGCAGCTACTAGACTTAGAAAAAATTAAAGTACTACAATGTGACCCCTATAATTTAAAAGATTCAGATTTTGACTTTGGGCTTGACTCTATACCACCTATAACTAACATGGATATTGTTACCTACCTAGTACTAACTCACAGTTATTACACCAAGGAACAAATGAAAGGTTATAAAAGTCTAGTAGCCTACAAATATTTTAAAGCAGGCTTTGTAGAAAAGATTGGTACTAAGGATATCAATAACTACGTGTTGCTTGTGGGCAAAGTAAGTATACCGCCAATATCCATTTGGCTTGATGACGGTCTCGGATGCTAGGGCCAGGCAGGACTATTGCCTCTTTACCCTAGTCATCGCTGTAGACCTGGACCGACCTCGTGCAGGGCGGGTTAGCTTACTTTACGAACGGCACCACTCACAAATGTGAGCGGTGCCGAAGATTTCGGCCAACCTCCCTGGGTCCTGGCTGATGAACCCTGCTGGCTAGGGCCTCTTCTGGCGCTCTTCTGTCTTCGTCTTCTTTCTTCGCCAGCTTGTCACCCCCGGGGGTAGTCATCGGTCTGTCAGGGACTGTGCAGATATTCTGTGACTTGGGATTGACTGCCAGTACACAAAGTGTCAATTGACACATTGTCATCTGGATCATCGGACAAGGTAAGGATGAACTGTGTAGCTCTAGGAGGTGAAGGCCTAAGTGCTTTCTTAGCACTTTCGTCCTTCACGGAGCCAGGAGGACAACGGACGCTGGTCGGTTTACTGACCGGCGCCCGCAAGGTTTGTGGGAAGGTGGTTGGTTGCGTCATGTCTTTTCCGTGGGTTGGTCCATCTGTAAGGAAAGGATTAGTTATACTTACCCGTTGTCCAGTAACTGTACCTTCGGCCTCTTGTGCCTCGGTGCGTCGGCCGGGTCATAGGAGGTGGCCTCCCTGATCAGCGGGTTCCTGTGCTCCTCAGCTAAGGTGTACAGTTTCTTCGCTCTATCCCGGATGATTTCGGTGACTGGTGTGTACTCCAGGTCCCTGAAGATGTCAGCGTTTCTAACGTACCATGGTGCGCCCACCGCTGTTCTGATGGCCACGTTTTCCACGGCTTGGATCTTCTTCAGATAGGTCTTCGCTTGGTATCCCCATGCTACGGAGGCGTAGGTCAGCTGTGGTCTGATGAGTGCTTTAACTAGCAGAAGCTTGTTCCTCAGACTGAGCCTGCTCTGGTTCCCCTACCATTGGGTAGATGAGAGCTCTCGTCCGCTTGGCCTTTACCACGATAGCTTCGGTGTTCTGTCTCCATGTCAGGCCTTTGTCCATGATTACGCCAAGGTACTTGACGGAATCGTGCCATTGGATGTCTTCGCCAAACATGGAAACGTATCCTGTGGGGGGTTTCCTTGCGTCCTTTCCTGAAGAGAATCGTCTGGCTTTTCTCCGCGTTGACTGCGACTTTCCATTTGATGCACCATTCTTCCAGAAGAGAGGCTGCCTCTTGGAGTCTTCTGGTGGCTGTTCTCGCTTTCCAGGATCTGGCCGTGAGGGCCGTGTCGTCCGCGTAGAGTGCCATGGCGGTGCCTTCGGCCCTTGGGAGATCAGAGGTGAAGACAGCGAACAGATGGGGGGACAGCACAGAGCCTTGGGGGACTCCGGCTTCCATCGGTCGATACGTGGACACACAGTCCCTGATCTTCACTCGCATCTGTCTCCCGTGCAGGTATGATCTAACTAATTTGACGAGTGCAATGGGATAACCCATACTCATCATTTTAGCTAGTAGACCATCGTGCCAGACCCTGTCGAAAGCCTTCGCAACGTCCAGAAGTAGTGCCGCCGTGACCTGTCTTTGGTTGAAACCTTTGGTGACTTCTTCGGTGATCCTGAGCACTTGGAGTTCCGTACTATGTCCTGTCCTATACGCGAACTGTTCATCCGGGATGATTTGGAGCTCTTCGGTTTTTTCTTCTATTCTTCTCAAGATGACGCGCTCGGCTACCTTGCTCACAGCTGAGAGTAGGCTGATGGGCCTGTAAGAGGAGGGGAAAGAGTAGTTTCTTACCTGGTTTCGGGATGACTATGACGTCGGCCTTCTTCCACCTGTCCGGGAAGTATCTGAGCCTCAAGATCCCATTGGTAATGTTCACCAGGACTGCCACCCCTTTCCTGGGTAGCTTCTTGAGGGCGATGTTACCGATCTTGTCATATCCTGGAGCTTTCCTCGGCTTCAAGCTCCTTAGAATCTCCTTGACCTCCTCTGGAGTGGTCGGACGGATGTGATCATCGTCTGGCAGGCGGAGCATCCGACGCACTCTGCGTTCCACGTCCTCAACCCAGTCCTCGTCCTCATCATCGAGTTGGTTTTCCCTACACTGCAGTTCCAAGCTGTCCGCGAATGCTTCGGCTTTTTCCTGGCGAGTGTAGACAATCCCATTCTCTCCGTGGATTGGGGACATCGGTTTCGGCCTGTTCCGCAGAGCACGCTGGGTGTTCCAGATGCTCCTGTCCTGTGGATCCAACGATTCCAGGTGACGCTGCCATCCTTCTTGACGGTGTTCCTGGAGGGCAGCTTTAACTCTCCTGTTCAACGTGTTATACGCGTGCCTGTCCTCAGGGAGTCTAGTCCTTTGGGCCCTTTTCTTCGTCCTTCGTCTGTCCCGAATCAGCTGCCTGAGGTCCTCCGTGAGGTTTGCCATCGGCGCTGGTGCCCTTCTGGTCTCTGTCTATGTGGTGCTTTCCTCCATCGCTTCCTGGATCTGGTTTTCCAAGGAGGTGATGGCCCTCTCCACATCTTCCTCGGATTCAATCCTGGGAATATGTGCAATGTTCCTTTGCAGCGCTGCACGGAACAATTCCCAGTCTGTACTCCTTTTGACAAAGGTCCCAGTGTCCACATCATCCTTCTCTCCTAGGTCCAAGAAGATCGGATTATGCTCGGTGGAACCTTCCGTCCTGGTAGAGATTTCCGCATTGAGGGTCATCTCCTTCATTATAGCGATGTCCAGCACGTCCGGTCGGTGGATCCCATTGTCGTGCGTCGGCTCGTCCGGTCCTAGTGCCTGCATGTTGCCAGCGTGTCGTCCCAGGAACCTCAGCAGATCTCGTCCTTGAGTGTTGGTGACTCTGCTGTTCCATTCCTGTGACTTAGCATTCAGGTCCCCTATGGCAAGCACCTGAGTCCGGTCCTGGAATATTGCATCCAGGTCCGTGTCCAGGATCCGGCTTCGGGGCGGCTGATAACAGGATACCACTTGGATGTCGCCATTTCGTGCAGTTGACACTACTACGGCGGTGGCTTCCAGGTTTTCCATGTCCGGCAGCACGATTGGATGGTGGTCGATCGACTTCTTTACCAGCAAGGCTACTCCTCTCATCGGCCTTGGTCCAGCGTAGTCCTTCCTGTAGACATGATAGCCAGGGAAGTTGGCTGGCTTCAGCGGCGTCATCTTCGTTTCCTGTAGTGCCAATACGTCTATGCCGTACCGGGCTAGGAGTTCCTCCACCTCAAGTTTTCTTCCTTGTAGTCCGTTAACGTTCCATGAGGCAATCTGCAGGAAGTTCGGCTTCATCTGAAAAGACATTACAAATTAGTAAGTACTGGCATTTGTGCAAAAAATACGCTCATTGCTGAGCACATTTGTTGCATCTGTTGGAGCACCGCGGTGAGGTTTTTGGCCTCCACGGGTGCCCGTTGTTGTTTTGCAGGACCGGCGTTCGGCCCTGCCTTACCCTGAGCTACCCTTGCGTAGCTCAGCCCGTTGGTGGCGGGTCTCTGTGCCTCCCTCCGTGGCTGCTGCGTCCTTGGAGCCTGCTTCTTTGGGGGGCCCGCAGGCTTCTTAGGATACTTGGGGCATCCTTTGTAGCTGGCCGGATGCGCTCCCTGGCAGTTGGCACACCTCGCTGGGACGTCCTGCTTCTTTTTGCAGTCCGCGGATCTATGAGCCTCACCGCACTTCACGCACTTGGCCTGTGCGGTGCACCTACCCTGTGCGTGGCCGAAGCGCTGGCATCGGTGACAGTGGGTGACGCTCTGTTGCGCCCTTTGTCTCTCCGTGCGGACTACTAGGTAGCAGCACCTCGTGACTTCTAGAATCTTCTCCTGGTCCAGTGGTACTTGGACAAGTACCAGCGGGATCTCCAGCTTGGTCCTCCGCGATGTCATCCGCTGGACGGATCTCGGAGCGAAACCTTGTTCCTCTAGATCCGATTTCACCTCTTCGCAGCTTACACCGCTCGGGATACCTCTTATCACTACTCTGAGGAGCCTCTCGTCTGGGAGCGCGTAGGTGTGGTACTCCCTCTTTTCTTGCGTAAACATCCTTGTTATTTTCCTGTAGTCCTCACTTGTCGCAGGCTCAATGGAGATACCTTCACCTACTACGCGGGCCTTCTTGAAGTTGACGCTCGCCTCCTTCAAACGACTGCTTACGACTGTCCACGTTTCCTTTTTCCTAAGGATTACCGGTGGGATCTTGGGTGTTTTCGTATTTTCTGCAGGGGCCGGTCCTGGACTCCGGTCCTCTTGTCGGCTTGCGCTCTCTTCTTGGCCAGTTGTGAGCACGGGGGCCCCGGCCTCCTGTGTCCGGGCCTGCTTGGGCACCTCTTTATCGGAGTCCGTTGCCTCCTTGCGTCTCTTTTTTTGTCACAGGTTTGGCCGGTCCAATTTGGGCCCCCTGTATGGCTTTCAGGAGCTCCTCATGCTGCCGATCCATCTTGGACTGCATTTGAGCCATCCTCTGGCCCATCTTTTCAATCTGCGCCCTCAGTGCCTTGTTCTCTGCAATGAGGCGCAGCTTCTCCGTATCCTCGATGTCCATCATGTCGCAGAGGGAGGAAGCCCTGGAGCTTCCACTCTGCGAGGTCTCGTCGTCTTCACGTCTCGGCATACCCTCCTCCTGGGTACGTTTACTTTTATCTGAAAGAGAAATGCTGAAAATATAAGGTATGGTTAGTAAACACAGTAGATAATAAGTATCTCCAGGCGGGAGACTTTATTTATCTTTTTATATTAGCGTCTTGAAAAAGACGACTAATATTTCTCCTCTTCTGAATTCTTTTCTCAAATTTATATTAGAGCCTTGAAAAAGGCAACTAATATTTTAAGCTCGACCGCGCCAACCGTTGCTTAACTTTCGTTAGCTCCGACTGCGCCAACCGTTGCTTAACTTCGCATATCACTTCGGGTAGATCACAGTAGCACTATACTTCCGTATACACGTCTGCACTCGCTCACTGCTTGCACTCGAATATGAGTAAGTATAGTTTATACGAAGTCAATTGAAATTGGTCATTGTTAAAGCACAGGACTGTGCGCACTTAACTTGATATTTTGTCCTATGTATTTAGCAATGGTATCGAGAATCAAATGGTAGTTGAAATTGTGCAGGTGAGTCCGAGACTGGCAATGTAATCAGCCTGAACGAACCATCTACGACTGCACGTGTTTTAAAGATAATAAAACGGACAGGTCCACTAGTATAAAAAAAAACTCATTAAATCGTTTCTCCGCAATTACGGAAACTTGTGAGATGTGCCGGCACTGGCTATGTTTTGAGGACGATGGGCGACGATTGGCTGGGATCAGGATATTCGTCAATCCGATTGGTCGGTGGGTGTTTGAGTTTATATCAGTCAGGAGTCAACGTGGACTCGGATGTTACCTATTTATTTATTACATTTGTCCAGTGCAGTGCAGAAATACCTATTATAATATCAAGGTGGTTCGGTTTATACTTAGTGTTCATATTGGTAAATATTTATTACTACATAAAAGGTATTTAAGATATTGTATTAGGTATTTACTAATTTACCATGGCTTTCTGGAGACCATTCGAAACAGAAGATAATATAATAACGCCCGAAAATCCCGACATAGTTGAGCCTGTTATTGTCGAGGAAGACGAAATAAATTTAGAGTTTCAAAATAAAGATTTACACGTACAAAGTCAACGCATTATTTTAAATATATATGAACGTTTAGAAAGCGAAAATCGTGAAAAATGTAAGAAAGAAATAATAGAACGTATTAACGAATTAACTAAAATATTAAAATCAACAATTTATCGTGTAATTAAAAAAGATGTTATAGATCACGGTGCAAATAGGAAACGGAAAAATATGAAATTAAAAAATATTGATGATGCTACCAAAGATGTAATACGGCGTATAATTTATAATATGTATGAAAAAAATATAGTTCCTACGTTAAAAATGATTCGAGAAAAATTAAGCGATTATCCTGATTACAATTATAGTTCTTTAGATACACTACGAAATGTTTTATTAGAATGCGGTTTTAAACATAAAAAACTTGACAGTTGTATGGTAATTATGGAATCACGACGTATAGTAGCACTTCGGGTAGATTATTTGGAAAAAATCAGAGAATATCGTAAACTAAACAGGCATATAGGCCGATTATAATTCAACCTGGTAATGATTCCTCTTCAGAAAGTGAAGATTCGGACGCGTCAACTTTTAGCCTTTAACTTTTTTAATATACATATATTTTCAGAACAAAATATTTAGATATTATATTAGGTATGAAGTTTACTTTTTTATTGTTACATTTCTTGGAATATATTTTATTAGTTGACAAGAAATTTTAATTTCAGTTACTTTATTCTAGACATATTTTAATTTTACTTTTATTTATGTTTTATCTAAACAAATATTTATTTTTGTGGTACTAATTCTTTGCTTTGGTTAAGAAACTTACATTTTTATTTTTATTTTAGAAGAAACTTTTATTTTATTTTTTACTATATAACATCCTTTCCCCTCGCTAATCTAACCTGTCCCATTCCCTCATCCTGGCAAGGATATGTACATAATTTCTCGTTGGTCCTTGCAGAGCAATAACTTATTTCAATATAGTATGGGTTAACTTTAAAACTAAACCCAATAAATTTAAATATTTAGACTTTATATCTAAAACTGATATAATATTTCAAAAAATATTTTATTGGCGAAATGAACAAAAATAGCCTATCTAATAAACAAAAAATAATAAAAATTAATACAATTTTTAAACAAGTATAACATTTTCTTATGACAAGCATTTCTATTTACCTCCGCCCATGTACAATAAAGAGATGCCGACGGTTTTTGCAGGCTTTTAGTTTTTATACGATTTCAATTGACTTCGTACAAACTATAACTATAGTTTTCACCATCAGAAAGCATTTGTTTTTATTCAGCCAAACTCAATTTGAAAGCAAGAGTTTGATACTGTGTTATTAAAAGTGATTTTATTATTCCAGGTACAACACTCTATGAAAGCAAGAGAACCGAAACTTAAAGTTTGGATAATAACGGAGAAAAATAGTGAAGTCTGTACAGCCCATTGTACATGTATGGCAGGGCTTGGGGAAGCATGTAGTCATATTGCGGCTGCTTTATACGCTGCTGAACATGCAACAAATATTAAAAAAAACATATCTTGCACTGACATTACGGCAGCTTGGCCAGTTCCTTCCCAAAGTGGTGTACAACCAACAACAGTTGCCTCAATGGATTGGGGAAAAAGTACTGAAAGTAAAACTTCTATTGAAGTTCCTCCTATTAAAAATGAGGAACTTTGTGAGATGCTTCAAGAAATTTCTAGCGAAAGCGAAGCCGTCCTAATGAGAATTGTAGAGCCCTTTGCTTCACAAATAAGCAAGGAGAATGCCCCACGCCCGCTTCCTTTATTATTTAATATACATGACAAAAATCATGAAAAGAAGAGTCTTGAAGAGCTTATATCTGTAGAGAAATCATTAGAAATGCATGTAACGCAGGAAATGAAGACAGAAATTGAGAGACGAACTCAGGGACAGCGAAAATCGGAGGAATGGTATAGGCAAAGGAGTGGAAGGATAACTGCGTCTATGTTTAAAAATGTATGCCATTCATCAATTATAAACCCATCTTTGTCACTGATAAAATCTGTATGCTACCCTCAGAAAGTATGTTTTTCTACAAAAGAAACAAGATGGGGCATAGAACATGAAGTGACAGCAATACATTCTTATTACTCAAATATGCATGAAAATCATGAGAATTTTATTGTGAACAACGTAGGTTTGGTAGTCAGTGAAAAGTGGCCACAGCTGGGTGCTACACCTGATGGACTAGTTTATTGTGATTGCTGCCTAGGAGACTGCTTAGAGGTGAAGTGCCCATATGATCAACGTTCGGGGAGTACATTGGAAGTTTATGTATAATCGAAAGACACTTATTTAATACATGATGAAAACCAAATTGTGCAATTGTACAAAATCCAGGGCACCATACGGACACCTGGACAGTCGTCGACAGGAAGCCCGATTCAAAGGGACAACAACTAATTCTTCTGATGGATGAAACATCATGGAAGAAGGTAGAGGCACTCCATTGTAAACCCTACTTCAACTTGACCAGGGTCCTTTTTAAGGCCTTGGGCAAAAAGAAGGAAGGAGAGCAAATGGAGGTTGATGACCCGAGGTCGCAAGACGAACTCGGGGCGGAAACGGCGAAGGAGGAGGACCAGCTGCAACTACCAACAGCGCAGGAACATTCAAATCAATAACGCAGGTAAATATGCATCCTGATCTGGTGGCACAAGGCCGGAAAAGGAGAGGCGATGAGAAAACTAAGCAAGTTGCAAAGACTTGCATGTCTAGGAATCACGGGAGCAATGTCAACAACGCCGACCGCAGCCTTGGAAATACTGTTAACTACACCTAGTGGTGGAGAATGAGGCACTAATGGCAGCATACAGGTTGAAAACAACTGGGTATGGGACCATCCCAAGGAGAGGATACCATACTGAAGTATTCCAACATGTAGGGAAAAATCGGCTACTCGATATGCAGTCAGACAGAATCAGCACAACCTATAACTTCACAAAAACTTTCAGGGTAAAAATACCTGAAAGGGATGGAGAAGGAGGCAGGATGCAGAGACAACCAAATGACACCATCTGGTATACTGACGGATCAAAAACATCAAGCAGTACCGGAGCAGGAGTTGCGGGAGAACAACCAGGCACAGACATCAGCCTGAACCTTGGAAATATCGCAACAGTGTTCCAAGCCAAAATCACAGCAATAGACGTCTGTGCACAAGAAATGATACGGAGGGCATACAAAAATAAGAGAATCCGCATCGTCACTGACAGCCAAGCAGCCCTCAGAGCTCTGGAAGCAGTAGAAATACGATCTAAAATAGTAAAACACTGCCTGGAGTCCCTGGAGAAACTTACAGAACACAACAGTGTACAACTGGAGTGGACACGAGGACACCATGGAAATACGGGAAACGAAAAAGCAGACATGCTAGCCAGAAAAGGCGCTAAATCAATTCTAACGGGTCCCGAACCGACCTGCGGGGTATCTTATAGCACCGCGAAAGGATCGGTAAAGGAACTATTAAGACAGAAACACTACTCGCACTGGATAGAGATACCGGGAATGAGGCAGTTACCCTTGTTCATCGGAGAAATATCTAGAGCAAGGACCAACGAAATGATAAAGCTGAGCAGAAAACAGCTGAGGTGTGCAGTGGGAATATTAACAGGACACTGCACACTAAACAAACACCTAACCAATATGAGGGTGAAAAACAATCCAGATTGCAGGATGTGTGGTGAAGAGGAAGAAACTCCCTACCACATCTTATGCGAATGCCCAGCCCTAACGGCAATGAGACTAATACACTTCGAGGGACCACTTTTAACCCCGGAAGAGATAGCCAGAGCTCCCATAAACTGTATACTCGCCTTCTGGAATAGAACGGGTCTTATGGAGTAATGACACTATGGGGTACAATAAGCTTAAGCTTCAGTACAGCAGGTAGTTTTAAACCGCAACCCGTAAGGGAAAAAATTGTGCAATTAGATAGAAAACACAGCTATTATTATAAAGTGCAGGCACAGATTTTTATATGCAATTTAAGGTATTGCGACTTTGTACTATGGTGTCCAAGTTTTGTATTTACACAAAGAATATCACCAGATTTTCAATTTTGGGAAGAAAATGTTCAAAAAGTGTTAATATTTCATTCCAATGTTATTATGCCTGACCTTTTAGAACGTTTATTACACCTCTAAAGTACCTGGAGGTAATATTACTAGGTGGTGCTTTTGTAATCGTGTAGATGATGAGGGCCAATGATTAAATGCAGTAATGAAAATTGTGAAATTACTTTCTTTCATTTTGCTTGTGTAAATATAACTGAAAGTCCAGAAGCATCATGCCTTTGTGTCCGATGCAATGTATTGTCATGTCATTCCTATTAGATAGAAATTTGTTATTTTAGAAATAAACTAAATTGTAAAAATAATTTTAGAACTTTTCCCTATTCGTTAACAGAACTGCATAAAAAGCCTGTTTTTTTTTAATGTGTGTATTTTTTTCAACGACTACACATACTACATATTTACCACTTCTCTTGTTGAACTGAAAAAGTAAAATATTGTTTGAACTCGTTTGTTTTATTTAATATAATAGCATACCTGTCATTCCTCTTTGGGACAATAATGCAATTTAAAAAATAAATATATATTTATTAGGCAGCATGTGATACAATAAAACATTCAAATGATTGTATAGAAACCTACACAGTATGTACATGGTTGGGGCGTTGACAAAAAAAACAAAGTGGTTTAAAATTATAAAAAATTGAAAAGTAATTTAGTTACAGGTAAGTGTTTTAAAATACACTTTTACAAAGGTATTATAGGTGGACACAAATTAATTAAAGCAGAAGCTACGACAACTTTGTCCAAAATATTTACATTATGATTAGTATATGTTAGCATGCTAACAGGAATTGGTCCTTTAAAAATCATAAATTTAGATTTAATTGAACATATAATTCACCTTTTCATATTTCAATTTGCTTTCTGTCATTCTCTTTTTTATTGCTTTAATCCACTGCTGTCTCCTCTGTTCTGATAAAACGTTTAAGTGTGTGTGTGGCATGTGAAAAATGTAAAGCTTTTGGAACAGCAAAAAAAAGATAATTTATCCCTGTCTGCCCTGCTTCCGCACTATACAACAATACACGTTAAAGGCATTTTTATTGTTGTTACTTTCAATATCTAAAACAAAATGTACATTAAACTAAATAACATCAAGCACATTACCCTGACTACTCCATGTAGTTATTTTCAACTAGGGAGACGTGATAATAGTAATGTATCAATAGTAGTCCCAGATATTAAACTTTGTTAATACTTCTTGCTTTATAGTTGTAGTAAATTCATATTCAGTATCGCATAAAAACAATACAACAAACGTAAACATTAAATTTGTATGCCAATCGCCGGCCATATTGGATTACTTTGACAGAAGGTTGGATTGTCCTATTGCCTCTATTACCAAAACTGCGGTTTCCTCCATTACCAACTGCCAAAGCGTTTCCTGTTTTATCGACTTCCATGTCGAGAAGTTTTGTTTTAATGGAATCAGATGTAATGGCAATGCCGGAATGCTCTATTGCCATGATCATTGGTGAATATTTTTCGGGCAGTCCCGCCAAGAGTAGAGATCCTATCCACTCTTCATCAATTTTAAATCCTGTACCTTTTAATCTTTGTGCTGTTTCTACAATCTGGTTCACATACGATGCCATATTGTCGCAGTCATCTAACCTCGTGGAGATAAGCAGCCTAAGGAGACTAATATTTCTGGAGAATCCTGCATCATCATACAACGATTTTAATTTTTTCCATAATTCTGATGCCGTTTTTGCCTCTTGTATGTGCACGTAAAGGCTTGTATCAATGGTTAAAATTAACTATGTATTAGCTTGACTATATTTCGTTGCATCAATTTCGGCCCCTTCGATGCACGCCATGAGTCCATCAAGTATTAAAACATTTTCCATTGCGAAAGACCAATCATCATAATTTTCACGGCCTTTTAGTTTCTGAACACTCGCGATGAAACTACTGCTCGGCATTTTTATTAAAACTTATTTTCTTACACAATTAAAACCGTATACTCACAAAGAACAACACGTGGTCTGGGCCCATAACCTGTTAAAATTCAAGGGGTTGGAAATAAAACGCTCTTAATTCTGTGACGGTTGCGAAAGGACTAACTTTTTATTCTCTGAAAAATATCTCACCAAAAACCACAGTGCTGCCACTATTTCTAAAATATAACTACAACTAATACTACCAACATGACATTTTATAAAATGTTGAATATTCCAACACAAATACTACAAGTCATTTTATTAGTAATGAAAGAGATATTCTTCCTTTAAATATGTTTTCATAAGAGTTTCTTGAGCCCGGTCCTGGTTTATTTATATTTTTATCAGTAACACACAATAAAAACAAAGGCATTCAAATAAGCCAATAAACTGATAAGTTTCTTATATGTCCAATATCTCTAGTTAGCACATTATTTATTGCCAATATTTCTTACAAAACAATTTTTTACTGTAAATTAAATAACTCATTAATTCTGCCGTGTTAATTTGAAAGGGCGTATCTACAATTTTCCGGAAATTTGAGATAATCACTATATCTTATTCCTTGCACAAAACTTTATCATTTCGTTAAAGAATAATGGCGTAAATACACATACATACCTTAATACAAGCTTCCAAAGAAAAGGCGTATTTGATATGTATTGTAATGTTAGACAAAATAGGCGCATCTAGTAATATTAAATAAAACAGGCACATCTACTGGCCACTGTTGTAGATACGCCCATTTTTACTAAAATGATAAGCTGCAGATTTCAAATACGGCTACTAGGGGGACTGTCAGTGTCAGTATTTCATCATTTATTAGTATTACAGTGTATCTGTGTCATTGTTGATTTCAACTGTTTTGCTTTGTGAATAGTGAACTTTGTACATATTATTAAACAATATTTTGGACACTATTAGATGTGATAATATAGGTAAGAAATATTACACTAATCGGGAAACGCTTTCACGAAACATTTCGTTATTGATATTTAACCACAATTTTTTTCTTTTTTAGTTTAATGTAAGTATAATGGCTTGTGCAAAGAAAATGGTAACACTTGCATTAAACAAGAATCTAGCTGATTCTATCAGACGCCAAAAACAATCTCGGCCGAAACAGTTAATTAATAAAGAAAATATTGATGAAGATTATGTGCTTGAAATTGAGGGTACAAACTCAGATTCAGAATCAGAAGATAAACGAATCGTCCCTTTACAAAAAAAAATTAAAATATTAAATGACATACAAATACGTGCTCCACTTCTATCTTTACCAATTAATCAAAATGATAACAATTTAGTTGATCTTGGATTTAAAAATTTAATGGAAAATAAAAACGTAGATTTTCTTAGACCCAGTACGTCCTTTGTTGGTAACGAAAATAGCAACTACGGTCATTTTTTAGAACACGCACTTCTAAGATACCACAAAACCAATTATACCGACACACTCTACACATCATCAGATGTTCGTAGCACAGTGTCATATCTTGTGCAAACAACCCTAACTACCCTTAAATAAAACAATAAGATTACAACACTAGACATAATCCACCCTGTATTCATTCACATGGCTGTCTGGGTGTGTTGTATAAAAACGCCGTTATATGATTCCTTATGGGTTGACAGCGCAGATACAAAGTAACTATTAACATCTACGTATTTCCCTTGCCCTAAAACATAGTACAAAAATACGATATTGCAAATATCTTTCCCTTGCCCTTTTAATTTATTCTATTCAAGTCAAACGTTGTGCGACATCTGACGGCGTTTTTATACAACACACCCAGACAGCCGTATGAATGAATACAGGGTGGATTATGTCAAGTGTTGTAATCTTATTGTTTTATTTAAGGGTAGTTAGGGTTGTTTGCACAAGATATGACACTGTGCTATGAACATCTGATGATGTCTAGAGTGTGTCGGTAGAGCTTGATAAAATATTAAACATTGCCATGGATATATCCGATAAAAAAATATACAGGAAAAAGGGGAAAATTCGAGAAAAAAGAAGATTTGATAAAACAGTCATGGAAAGAAAAAAGCTAAATTTGAGAAGGTTAAAGGACACAAAATGGGTGGTACATATGATAGAGTTTGTAAAAAAAAGGTAAAGTTTATGACTTCAAAGATTTTACTGACTCCATTAGGAAATCATTATCAAATGTGCAAATCATAGAACTTCATGTGGTGAACTTTTTCGAATGGTGTGATCATGTCTCGATGTACAAACTGAATGAAATAAATCCCAGACCATATCTTAGTAATATGGTCGAAATAAATTTTGAAAGAGGCACGAACACGCTAAAATATAACACTGACTTTAAAGGACCAGAAACTGAACTGAATTTCTTGACCGCTAAATCTCAAAAGATGGGAATAACAAAACCAGTCCACAAAACGCATCCTAGAGGAATCATAGAGGAAAGAAAAAACCAAATTATAAAGAAGCTCTGTGAAATTATGCCTCCGAGTAGACTTACGTTTTGGCAAGAACTTCCTGTGAGTTCAACAACTAGTAATGATCTGACCGATGACGAATTATAACTGCTTCAATAATAAATAAGTGCTTTTGTTTAGTATATCTATAAAAAGTGTTTGATGTTAGATAAGGTTTATATTTCAATATTTCAATAAAATATTTGACCAATCATTCTATTATTTTATTAGGTACTATAATCTTTATTTACCATTAAAGTATATGAATACGTTGAAACAATAAAGTAAAAAAGGTACCACATCAACTAAATAGTGCACCAATACATTATGATTACCTTGTAGTTACGCCATATTCTGCGATCAATATCCAAAACAATGTTAAATTAAATGGGCGTATCTATCAAAACTCATCAAGGAATTATATTTTAATATAATCATACCTTTAATTA
>JANEYF010002581.1:0-65000 GCA_029963845.1 Rhamnusium bicolor | reverse complement strand
TCTAAAACGTTGAGAGTACGATGTACGCAAGATTTATAAACTTAGACTCATTTATATATAGAGATTAACGGTAAAATTAGTGCGGTTGCATTTGTAGTGTGAAAACTTGTTGCATTCCTTTATTCAAAGGAATACGAATATAATTCCTACGAATACGAATATAATGCCTTTATTCAAAGGAATACGAGCGTTTACATCGAAAATTGACATAATGACTTACTGTAGAAGTTTGAAAGATCCAAGCTTTCTGCATTATTTATTATAATTGTACACCATCCAATCAGATTTCGAATTTTCTGGGCAATTGCTACTGCATCTACCATCTCCTAGGTTTTCGATATTTCGTTTTTATAATTTTAAATTTCAATGCGCACACAATAGCTACTGAAAGTATAGTAAACATCATACTATTTTCGATCACAATATTTTCATTCATTGTATTCTATTTATTTTTAATCAATCAGTCGGTAATCACATATTTCTAACCTTAAACTGTCAGAAGGAAAGTCTAAACTATTTCAATGTAAACGTAAATTAAAAATAAAAATTGGCATTATGAAGCGGTTGCTATTAAACGAGAAATTTGAATTGGGAGTGACATTTTAATACATTGTCTAAAGTATTTATATATTATTACGTAAACACAATATTACATAATAAATTAAAAATTACTACATTTGGTATTGATAAATTAATTTACATAATGTATATTTGTTTCCCTATTAAATTTTATCAAACAAAATTTTTCTCAACAAATATTCTTAGAATATTCTTATAATATGGTATCAAATATATCCCAATAAGAATAATTGTGAAGCATAAGAATAACTTCAGAATATTAAAATTTGCATATTTCAGGAATATTCCGCTGGAATTTATATATTCCGGGGATACTAAATGATTATTCAAATACATACACATGTAAGTGGGAAGATTTACAGAATATTCTATGAATACCTGGTGCTATCTGGGAGGGTTGCATGTAAAGCATTAAGCGAATTAAAGGTTTCGGATCACTTTTGCAAAATTACACTTCAGCGAATCTTGAATCGGAAACTTTAGTGCAACGTGACTGATTACTATTAATAGTATTTATATTATGTATTATAAATATTTTGTTCCTACGTTAAAACAATTACGTGTTGTTTCTGTTATTTTTTTTTATCATACAAAAATGAACGTACCATAATGTATGTATAATTATGGTTAATAAATGAAAATCATAAAATTTATACATTTACCAAAACACAAAACCGATGTTTAAGAGTCAAACACAATTTATGTCAAAGAAAATTCTGTTTGCATTTTGAATACTGGTTTTGTTCAAACTGAAAATCTGAATTTATTAGAAGTACGATTCAAAGAGCCCGCTATTTTACTATGCAGTAACATGGTAACTTGAATACTGAAACTATGGAACACTCCATAACTGAAACGAACAGACCTTGTTAACAATAGTCTCTGTTGAAATGTCACAGCCATTTCCATCTCTCTCTTACGAAATAACGATTCTAGTTCTTCTGTGGTCTACTGTGACGCAGAATTTATTCTGACTAAAGCTGCCTTTCACAAGTACTTTTGCCTCCTGCGTCTGGCGTCGTCTGCTTCTGATTGGACGAAAAGAAGTTGAAAACATTGTCTTGAGGCGAGTTACCAATGCAGACGACGCGAGACGCAGGAAACAAAAAGTCGTTGTGAGAACCCAACTTAATTTGTAAGATTTGGCGGGACCAGCAGCCAGCGTCGTCAGTCGCGTATTGTCAAATTATTTCATTTAACAAAAAAACAAAACAAAACGTGTCTAAAAGAGAAAAATGGGAGATAAAGGAGATGCAGGTAATTGCATTAGTTATAATAGTTTACTTTTAGTGTTGGTGGGTAATAATTTGTACATAAATGCAGTTGTAAATACCTGAATTGTTGCATTGCTATTAATTTATCTCATTTTTGTAAAATAAATCACTGCTTATTTTAGGAACATAGTTTTAATATATTTTACTCTTATTGTTCCGTTAGTCATATTGAAACTGTCCCATATTAATGTTATTATTGAAATGCAGAAACTTTCGACGACGCCGTTGAGGAGAGGGTTATTAATGAAGAATACAAGATATGGAAAAAAAATACCCCATTTCTATACGATTTAGTAATGACACATGCTTTAGAGTGGCCTTCTCTAACTGCACAATGGTTACCTGATGTTACTCGACCAGATGGAAAAGACCATTCAATACACCGATTAATTCTTGGTACACACACATCAGATGAACAAAATCACCTTTTAATTGCTAGTGTACAGTTACCAAATGAAGATGCTCAGTTTGATGCTTCTCATTATGATAACGAAAAGGGAGAATTTGGAGGTTTTGGATCTGTTTCAGGGAAAATTGAAATAGAAATAAAAATTAACCACGAAGGAGAAGTTAATAGAGCGAGGTACATGCCTCAGAATCCTTGTGTTATTGCAACTAAAACTCCTTCAAGTGATGTATTAGGTAAGTTTAAAAAAAATGCTAATCATACAGGGCAGACCCAAATTTTTATAAAGGTCTCTTGATAATGCTTGAATTTCTTGCCGTTTTTACTTTTTTATACCTAATATAAGGAAGTATAGTAATCGTGATTTTTTTCGACCTCGAGATTTTGATTGATTTATGTGTTTTGAACCCTCCTGAATCCATTCTGACTATTTTCCGAATGATGTCTGTCAGTGCGTGTGTGTCTGCCAAATTTGGCAGTTAAGATTGTCAACATTTTAGGTGACATTAAATTTGGTGAATGTGGTACCACCAGAAAAGACACAATTAATGAAAGAAGGGAAGAAAGGTACAATTTCAGGAAATTTTTTTTTTATTGCATTTCTGGACGAATCTCGAATTATAATGAAAAAACATAACTTTATCGAAAAAGTCTGTCTGCATATCTGTAGTATCGCGATAGCAGCCACAGTTTTTGAGATAAAGCTTTCAAATTTGGTACACACGTTCTAAAGGCCACAAACAATGATAAATTCGGTGATGAGCAAATTTGGCTGGCTGAAAGGAGATCCACGGGATCCAAACATTTTTGTATTTGACTAGAAAAAAAAAATTATTGATGAAAGATTATAAATCAGGTCTACTATATCAAGCCAATGAAATATATTTACTAAGTACTTAAATAAAGCTGATGTAGACTAAAATTTTTTATACATTTGACTTAATAAAATGGGGTTTAGGATATATTTAGCAGTTTGACGTTTGAAATGGCTAATTCAATTACAAAAATGTCAATAAGAAGAAATTAAAATAGGGTTAGGATAAATTTAACAATTTGACATTTGAAAGGTCTAATTTAGTTACAAAAATGTCAATGCCAATAAGAAGAAATTATTAAAATATATGACATGAAGCATCATTGACAGTATCGAAATGACACCGATAATTAATTTAAAAATTTTAATGAAATATTTCAAGGTACGCTATTAAAATTTAATTGAGGTAAGTGAATAATTAAATAGAATGATTTTTTAGATCAGGATGATATATACTGGTATAAGAAAGTTATGTGCTGGCCACATCAGATATTTTTTATAACTATATAGAGATTCGTAAATTTGTGAAAGTTGAAAATTCCTGGTAAGATACTTTTGTATATTAACTGAGATATAAATATTGTCTGAACGTTATTTGTGGCATTCTCTAAATTTTTATTTTCCTTGGAGCATATACTATTACATAAATAATTCTTAGTTATCTAAAAAACACAGTTACCCAGTATGCTACTAGAAAAATAAACCTCTGCTCTTATGACTTTTACATAATGATGAGCAGAATCGATGATTTTGAGAATCGGAATTTCTGGAATCGGATACTATTGAGAATCGGAATAATAATCGGATGCTGGGAATCATAATTCTGAAAGTACAAATACAGTCTGAACGTTATTTGTAGCATTTTCTAAATTTTCCCCCTTTTGGGACTTACTACCACATGAATAATTCTTCGTTATCTAAAAAAATATAATTAGTTACCGAGTATGTTACTGGAAAAATTAACCTCTACGTTTGTGACAAAAGATTAGTCAGATAGTGTTTTTGACAACTAATATGATACACAAAAATAATAATATAATTCCCCTAACGTTTCGGAAAACGAATCTGTTTCTCTTTTCAAAGTTATTTATCTTTTTTAGAATATGTCAAGCATGAAACTTGACATATATTATGTGTTTATATAATGTCCATAGATACTTACATAGAACTGTTGATACTTAAAAATTATACAATATTAATTTTGTTCAATTCTTTTAACATCGGTAACCACGTTGTACCAAAATCTACAGAGTAATGGGATAAACATTTTTCTTTGTTCAATAATATTATTGCAGATTCCTTAATTTTTTTTTGCTGTCCGCTTCTTTCATTAAAATTTTTGCCGAATCCCAGTTCATTCTATGTCCATTTTCCCAAGCATGTTCGCAAATTTTTGGTTTTTCTCAATTTCACCCTTTCTAATATAATTTTTATGCTCACCTAACCTTACATTGAGGGGCCTGGATGACTTTCCCACATAATGTTTATTACACTTACATGGAATACTGTTAATACAGTTTTTGAATTTTACTCACAATTTACCAGTTTTGTTTTTGTTAAAATGGATCTTATAGTATTATTCGTTTGAAATACTGTCCTAACATGAAACTTATACCCGACACGACATAGTTTCTCTGATAAACCTTGTATATAAGGAATTATTGTTGTATATTGGTATTCAGGTTTTTGTTGTACCGGATTATTAAATATTGAGAATAGACTTAATTTAAAGAACATAATAGAAAGCTTTTAAAAAAATACAATAATCAACAGTGTGGTCTAGAGATTACTCCTATCTTCATAAAATAAAAGCAGGTATTCAAATAAGCCATCAAAGTTATTTGGATAAAATTGAAAACCAAATTAAATCAGATCCAAATAATTTCTCCTACATTATAGTAAGAAAGGTAATTCACGTATCCCTAGTACTATGACTTATGAGAATAATCAATTAACAGATTGTCAACAAATTGTACAGGGATTTGCTGATTACTTAAAAGTGTCAGATTCACCTAATATATTCAATACTTTATCAGGTAATCACCAATACCTAGGTGATAATTGATAATATTGTCATCACTGAATGTGAAGTTTTAGAAGCCATAAATACACTATGGGGTTAGACAAAATACCTGCTTTCATCATAAAGGATTGTAAACATTTGCTAATGGCTCCACTTACATTTATTTATAACCTATATTTAAAAACATCTAAGATTTCAATAAACTGGAAGTATACTAATGTCCTGTCCATAAAAAAGGTGATCGAAATTTAATAATTAACTATAGAGCAATAAGATATTTCAAAGATATTTCTGTGGATAAACACTTCGAATGTGTAGGGGTAAAATGTTTTCAAAATGCCGAGGAGTATGTTTTAGTTTTATGTTTATATAGAAGTCCAGATGGAGACATGACAATTTTCTTAGAGAAACTAAATACTGCAATTATTAAGCTTATTGAAAATAATAAAACGCATCAAATAATTATCTGTGGAGATTTTAACATTAATTTCTTAACACCTTCTAAAAATTTAACTGATTTGTTAGATACTTTCGATTCTTTCTGCATAAAGTCTCTTATAAAAGTACCAACAAGAGTTCACAACTGTTTAGATGATATATGTTTAAACTTTGAGGGTAACCATGAATGTACAACAATTGATAATGCTGTAAGTGACCACAATGCACAGCTTCTTTCTGTTTTATCAGGAACTAAAAAAAAATACCTCAAAAATATTTAAATATCGATCTTTAAAAAATCCCTCTAATATCTCTCATTTCTGCACTCTCTTATCGAATGAAGATTGGAGCTTCTTGAATGACCCGAACACAGATGTAAATAATAAATATGATCAATTTAGTAATGTCTTTCTGCATTACTTTGATTTAGCTTTTCCTCTCAAGAGTAAAAAAATAAATAGCAGTTCTTCGGCTCCAAAGAAATGGATGACAAATGGACTTAAAATTTCGTCACAAAGGTTAAAAGACCTCTATCGTTTGACATTATTGCTTGGTGATGTAGATACAAAAATATACTATAATAAGTATAAGTCCATATACAGACAATTACTAAAAAGAGCCAAAAAAATGTACAACGATAATATTATATTAACAGCAGAGAATAAATCAAAAGCAGCTTGGAATATCATTAGTCCTAACAAAAATATTGCTAGAGACCCTCCTACACTGAAAGTAGATAATGAATTAATCACTTCCCCTGAAATAATAAGTAATAGTTTTAATAACTATTTTAATAACATTCCAAAAACATTAATTAATAATAATCAACAACAAAACAATAGTATAATAAAAATTGAAAATAATGCTTCCTCCTTCTTCTTTCACCCTGTGAATGAATTAGATATAGTTAACATAATAATGAGTTTAAAAAATTCTAATTCTGCAGGAGATGATAACGTAAGTGTATATTTACTTAAAAGATGCGCTAAAATTATAAGTAAACCCCTAATGACAATATTTAATCTGTCATTGGTGGAAGGTATTTTTCCTGATAGACTTAAAACTGCTAAAATAATACCTATTTTTAAATCGAACAGCAAGACGGAAATTGAAAATTATCGTCCTATTTCTATTTTAAGTTCATTTTCCAAAATTCTTGAAAAATGCATAGCGACCAGAATAATTCAATTCTTTGACAAATATAAATTATTTAACGAAAACCAATTTGGTTTCAGAAAAGGACGCTCTACAATTTCTGCAATTACTAAATTCTTAACAAGCTTGTATGACAACATGAATTTTAAATACAAATGTATAGGTATCTTCCTGGATTTAAGTAAAGCTTTCGATCTAGTTTGTCATGCATCTCTAATAGACAAGTTGGAGAGGTATGGCATACGTGGTCGGACGCTGAACTGGTTTAGGAGCTATCTGAGTGCTAGAAAGCATTACACCAAAATCGAAAACTACAAGTCAAACTTACTAGACGTAACAGTGGGAGTTCCACAAGGATCTGTCTTGGGACCCTTACTGTATATTATTTACGTAAACAACTTTGAAAGTAATAATGCAGTATTATTCGCAGATGACACATCTATTCTTGTCAATGCAACTAATACTAACGACTTGGTAATCATGGCTAATCACCAACTATGCAAATCACACACATGGTTCACCGAAAATGGTTTGGTCTTAAATAGTAACAAATCCATTTTCATGCGCTTCAATAGTAGTAATATGTACTATGACCACAGTTTACTAATTAAATCCAATACAAGTACAATTACACAAGTAAAGTCAACAAAATTTTTAGGTTTGCATCTCACTGAAAACTGCTCGTGGACTGTTCATATTAATGAAACTTGCCAAAAAGTGGCTCCAACATGCTACTGTATTAATCAGTTAAGAAACGTTATTAATGAACCAGTGTTGATATCATTCTATTATGCACACTTTAACTCCATTATCAATTATGGAATTATTGCTTGGGGTTCATCACCAGAGGCAATACGGGTATTCAGGTTACAGAAGAGAGCTGTGCGCTTTATTGTGGGAGCGAGCAGGAGAATCAGTTGTAGGAACATTTTTAAACAATTGGGAATTTTAACTCTTCCTTGCCTGTATCTACTAAGTTTACTACTCTATGCGAAATCTGAATTACATAACTTGAACATGCTTAACTTCAATCATAATTATAGTACAAGAAGTTCCTCTACTTTAGAAATCCCAAAACACCGACTATCTTTGTATGAGAAAAGTCCCAAGTACTTGGGCATAAAAGTTTTTAATAAATTACCAAACTCTTATAAAACTCTAGGTGACAAGGAATTTAAAAATCAAATTAAGTCCCATCTAAGGAATAAATGTTATTATTCTTTATCTGAATATTTTGATGACGAATTTTAATTAAAAATTTTAATCAATGTAATTACATGTACCTTATTAGGTTACGTATTACTGTTTTGCTTTATATTTGTTTTTATATTTATATATGGGTCTTTTACCTATGTATGTTGGACTTATCCTATATCATGTAAAAAATGATCTACTGGATGAATAAAGATTTTTTTTTTTTTTTTTTTTTTTGTATATAATTACTGATAGGCAAAATGTATTTAAGAAGCATGTGGTAAACTATTTTTCTATTAATATGCGAATCTTTGTCTCATAGTTTTAAGTTTTAGTTTGTAGTTGTATTGTATTTTATTGTGTTTTATACGCTTTCTCTGTAATTGGGTTGCACCTGTTGAGAATAAAAGAATAAATAAATAAATAAAAAATGGGATTCCGCAAAAATTTTAACGAAAAGAAGCTGACAGCAGAAAAAGAAAAATTAAGGAATGGGGGATATTATTATTGAATGAAGAAAATGTTTATCCCATTGCTCTGTAGATTACCTGTGTGAAAACAGCCATAGTTTTCCAACCACGGTTTTGCAAAATGGCAATGCTCTATTGCCGTTATATTAATGTATAAATCTAGGGTTGCCACCTTTTGAACATAAAATAAATATAGTTTAAAAAAACTAAAAAACACGCTTTTAAAGCACATCAAACTAAAAAGTGAAAAATAATTATTAATCTAAACTGAAAACAATAATGAACGAAAAATACTAGTATTATTGTGAAAAAAGCGTGGGTTGCTCGATATCGGTCATTCTTTTACAAATCGCACGGATTTCATGAAAAAAAAAACTTGACATTTTAGATTCGTCTGAAATTTTTTTTTACAGCTTCTATACGTAAAATTAATTGACACGTATTTCAGGATTTTGCTTAAAAAAATTTTTTTCCGAAAATATCCATTTATGAAGTTTTGGTATTTTGCTGGATTTTCTCAAATCGTCTCATACATGAAATTTATTATCTCCAGTTGTACTGATCGGATCGATGTCATTTTTTTACAGTTTACGTGTTGTTACGTTAGCTTTCTAAAAAGAATAAACAAATTTTTTTTTAATGTCAACATATCAAAAATAATAACAATTTAATTGTTTAAATAATTGTTAGATGCTGTTGTGCCAGGTTTAGTTAATTTTAAAAAATACCACTTCATTCTTCATCATGTTCCTTAGAAAATGGCATCGGTGAAAAAGTGGTATCTCTATTAGATCAAAAGTTATTAAATATTTTCGAGCGCTTGTCAGGCGGCGCGCTCCGCGCACCTCAGAGGTCTCAGGCATTTGCACCTATTTTATATTAATGAATGTTTACCGTATTGCGTAATAGTTTGAAAATATTTGTTGATAACATTAATGTATAAAAATTAATATAAATAATGAAAAGAACATTATAGTTACTTCCCGGTTACTAAATTAATATTGAATAACATTAATGTATAAAAATTAATATAAATAATGAAAAGAACATTATAGTTACTTCCCGGTTACTAAATTAATATTGAATATCACGACGTGAGAAAAAAAGTAAGAAACTAAATTTAAACACTTTGATTTATTAGCTTCTGAGTATACAAAATGTTTTTTTTTGCACAAAGTATACATTTTATTTCATAATTTTAACTTCAACTGCTATCAACCCTGGTTGATAGAATCAATTACTGCAGATACTGCCACATTGTCTTCTTCAAAAGATACACCGGGACTTTCAGGAGAACGTTTCCAGTTAACGTCATAACTAGAGCTGTCTGATGTGGCTGGAGTACAGCCACGGTCTTGCGCTGTCGTCACACGTGCCGATTTAGAAGTGATTTACGTTCAGTCTTATTTGAAAGGTTAATGCGTGAGGTTGTACCTATAAATTATACATAATGTCAAACGCGCCAAAGGGTAAAAAACGACCGTACGCGGACACAGTGAATAAATTTATCGGTGAATTTCCGGATTTATTCTATGACGGATGCAAAATAATTTGTAAAGTTTGCAATCAAGACTTAATGTGCTGGCACAAAACAGATTGTCGTCGTCGTATCAATACCGTGCAACATCAAAATAAAAAAATGGCATGCCTTTGACAACTCAGTTTATGTTTGATTTATTGTTAATGTTAATAGCCTGTAATATTCCGCTACACATACTGGATAAACAACCATTTCGGGAGTTTTGGAATAAATACAATCCCCAGGTGAACTTACCAAGTCGTACATCGTTATGTAGATATATTCCAGCTGTTCGTGAAGACATTGTAAATAGGATTAAATGTGGATTAAAAAATACACGGCTCTGGTTATGTATTGACGAGACGACAGATTGTAAAAAAAAATTCTATTTTAAATATTATAGTACGTGTACTGGACCCTCATAAACCAACATTTCCACGGCTTTTTATTATGCTGAATATTTTCATCAAATAAAAGCTGTGATACTACAGTTCAACCCTAACGAGGCTGCAGCTATTAGGGAAAGCCACACAAGCTGTCAAGGCGTTTCCCTTGAAAGATTTAAAAAGTATTAATAACAATTATAGGGGACTACACGACGCAATAGAAAAATTGCAAAATAGTTCGTTGTCGTTAGTGGAATCACTGCAAATAGTGGACGACGTAAAAACACAGCTACAGGCTATAAATGACGCAAAAAATAATCGCGTTAGTGAAAAATTCGAGAGTGTATTACAGAAAGATCCTGATTTTAGCAAATTAAGACAAATTTGTGATGGTGCATCTACAACTTCGTTAAGTGAGTTCACAGATTGTTTTACTTATGCCTGTATTACATCCGTAGATGTCGAACGGTCATTTTCAAAATACAAACATATTTTTTCACCAAAGTGAACATCGCTGACAGAGACAGCTGTAGAAACATACCTGATGCTATTATACTATAGATCTTCCCCACTTTGTGATGACGACAACCAAACTACTTCATAAATCTGTTTAAAAGGGTGAGTTTTATACAAATTTTTATAAAATGTAACATTATTGTTAAAATTTATTTCCATTTATTCAAGTATTATGATATGATGTAAACATATGAGTCATATGACGGCTCTGGCGGCCAGGTGACCTCGGACAGCTCTAGTCATAACTTTCCAAAGTGTCAAAATCAGAATCATTAATTTCCTCCTTCTAAAAACAATGTAATTTTTACATACATCAGTTACCTGAAGCTTAATAATTTATTTTATAATTTTAGGATATTTTAGACTTTGTCTCATATAATGAATGAAATTTTATTAAATTTGCTTCGAAAATATTACTTACAGTTGATTCGAAATTCTTTTCGCGATTCTTGCGTAATTGAAACAATTTAACATGGCAAGTATTACAAATTTTTCGCTGAAGGAACTCATCCGTTACCGGTAAGTTAAGAGCTACTAAATGTTGCTTCGAAAATGGTCTTAGATTTTCTCTTTTACGATGTGAAGACATATCGAAGGGATTGAAGCATCGATCTACTTTGATTTTCGGACCAATCGACGATTTTGATGCTTTCGGCATTGTACCGACACTTTATGATTATCGCTAGTTTTAGATTAAAATATGATAGTAATAATATGGCATGCGTAATATACGAACAACAGAATGAAAACATTTACATATATTTAAAACTGAAGGGAGCTTGATTGCACGTTCCGCGCGCTACGCCCGGCACGGCGACTCCGTGCGCGCCGCCTGACAAGCGCTCGAAAATATTTAGTAACTTTTGATCTAATAGAGATACCACTTTTTCACCGATGCCATTTTCTAAGGAACATGATGAAGAATGAAGTGGTATTTTTTAAAATTAACTAAACCTGGCACAACAGCATCTAACAATTATTTAAACAATTAAATTGTTATTATTTTTGATATGTTGACATTAAAAAAAAATTGTTTATTCTTTTAGAAAGCTAACGTAACAATACGTAAACTGTAAAAAAATGACATCGATCCGATCAGTACAACTGGAGATAATAAATTTCATGTATGACACGATTGGAGAAAATCCAGCAAAATACCAAAACTTCATAAATGGATATTTTCGAAAAAAAATTTTTTTTTTAAGCAAAATCCTGAAATATGTGTCAATTAATTTTACATATAGAAGCTGTAAAAAAAATTTCAGACGAATCTAAAATGTCAAGTATTTTTTAGTGTGCGGTTTGTAAAAGAATGACCCATATACGAAAAATATGGCACAAAGCGCCCCACGCTTTTTTCACAATAATACTAGTATTTTTCGTTCATTATTGTTTTCAGTTTATATTAATAATTATTTTTCACTTTTTAGTTTGATGTGCTTTAAAAGCGTGTTTTTTAGTTTTTTTAAACTATATTTATTTTTCACTTTTTAGTTTGATGTGATATGAAAGCGTGTTTTGTAGTTTTTTTAAACTATATTTATATTGCTTATTGATGCTGATATTATAACGTATTACGATCCAACATATTTCTGAAAAAAAAAATTATTTCAGCCGTGGGATTTGAACTCACGCCCGAGGAGTCCGTCGTTTCGCGTCGACTGCCTTAGCCCGCTCGACCACCGACGTAGCTGACAATCGTGGAATGTATTTACATATTAAGCCTTTGGTCTCAGAGGATACGTGAGGAAAGGACTGGCGATCCTGATCAGGATAATGATATAAACTTATCAAATTATTGTATTGTTACCGGTTCTTCGTAAGTGTACAAAGTTTCAATTAAATCTGTCCGTTTAAAGTGGGTCAAAATCGAGTCCAAAGAGTCGGTTACAAACAAACAAACAAACAAACAAACAAGCAAGCAAGCAAACATACAGGTGAAGCTAATAAAAGCGTGTTAAAAAGAGGACGCCTGTTTAAAAATTTAGCTCTAGCTCCCCATCATCATGTGAGATCTCTGTAAAAATATATTATAAACTAGTCGGTGACAAAAAAATAATAAGTTTTAATAAACAAAAGTACTATAAAATATCCATACATACCTCGCACGAATTGCAACGTCTAGTGACGAGTAACGAATGTTACAGAGTCAGCAGTGGTGTGTTTTGGAGAACATATATCGTTTATTATGAACTGAAATAAATTCCTGATAAAAATCGCGTGAACTCTTGAGCATGTAAAAAAAGGACAAAACCTATATAAAAGAGAAAACAGGACGCTTGGTCAAAAAAAGAGGACTGTCCGCTGAAAAAAGAAATAATGTAATATTTAAACATATAAATAAAATAGTAGTACAATATTATTTAAAAATTGCCACCAACTTTTGTGGGAATAAAATGAACCTAAAACTTTATTTAATATACCATATACCCAAAAGTTATGGTTGGGCTGCCATAAAGGGTCCAGAAAATTAATTAATATTCAATAAATTATTCTCACGTTATTATTCGTTGTCAGTCACTTTAGTATGAGAGGAAAAATTAATAATTTTCATAAAATTATTCTCACATTATTAATCCTTGTCGGTCCCTTTGGTATTAGTGGAAATAACTATAGTGTTCTACGTTAAGTAACGCATACCTCAAAAGTCATTGACTGGCCGTAATAAGGGGGTCAGAAAAATAAATAATATTCAATAAATTATTCCCAAGTTATTAATCCTTGTCGGACACTTTGGTACAGTGGGAACTAAGTATAGTAGTCTATTTTAAGTAACCTATATCTCAAAAGTCATTTTTAGGGCCCAGAAAAATTAATAATTTTCAATAAATTATTTCCACATTACTAATCCATGTAGGTCCCTTTGGTATAAGTGGAAGTAACTGTAGTGATCTACTTAAGTAATGTATACCTCAAAAGTCATTGTTGGGCCGTAATAGAAAAATAAGTAATATCCAATAAATTGTTAACACGCTATTAATCTTTGTCAGTCACTTTGGAATGGTAAGAATGATCTGTTGTAATCTACTTTATATAACCTGTATCTCAAAAGTCAGTGTCGGGCTGTAATTGGGTGGTCAGAAAAATAAATAATATTCAATAAATTATTCCCCTGTTATTAATCCCTGTCTGTCCCTTTGGTATGAGTGAAAGTAACTATAGTATTCTATGTTAAGTAACACATACCTTAAAAGTCATTGTCGGGCCTTAATAAGGGGATCAGAAAAATAATTAATATTTAATAAATAATTCCCAAGTTATTAATCCTTGTTGGTCACTTTGGCATGAGAGGAAATAAGAATTGTGATCTACTTTAAGTAACGTATACCTTAAAAGGCATTGTCGGGCCGTGACGAGGGGTCAGAAAAATAAATAATATTCAATAAATTATTCTCATGTTATTAGTCTTTGTCGGTCACTTTGTTATGATAGAATAGATCTATTGTAATGTACTTTATGTAATCTATAACTAAAAAGTCATTATCGGGCCGTAATAAGGGACTCATAAAAATTCATTATTTTCAGTAAATTATTCCCACGTTATTAATATTTGTCGGTCACTTTGATATGGTAAAAGAGATCTATTGTAATATTTGTACTGTAGTTTATATAATCTGTATTTCAAAAGTCATTTTTGGGTCGTAATAAGGGGCCCAAAAAAATTGTTATTTTCGATAAAATGTTCAATTAATTTATTTTACGTAATTCATATGTCAATTGTCGTTGTCGGGCCGTAATGTGTCCAATAAAATAAGTATATTCGAAAAATTGTCCCAAAGTTATTAATCGTTGTCGGGCACCTTGTTGAAAGTTTATAGTTTAATGGGGCTTCCAAAATAATTGTTAAATGTTATTATATATTTATTTAAATGGTCAGTCTTAGTTGAGCATTGTGCAAATATGTCAGATACTTATTGTGGCTGTTATTTAAAAGAAAACATTTCAAGGAAATGAAAAGATACTTAACAGTGTACTTCTATGATCTGTGTCCTGCATATAGTCGACATAGTTCACATGCCAGGTTTTCTAATTTATCAGTTTCTTTGAACATATCTGTGACATATTTAGTGCACCGTAAAACGGGGAAAAAGTAGCTTCCTTCTTGAAAAAAATTTTTTTAAGGTACAACCACTTGGGACCTTCACAGCATGATAGCCTAGGTCCTTGGCCATCTGTAATGGCCAATTACAACATTTTTTTGGAGGTCAAACTTTTTTTTATTACGAAGAATGTCATAAATTTGTCAAAATTAATTTTTCTTACTTTTTCACACATCCCTCATGATATCTCCGGAACCAATCGAGATAATTATAGGTATTTTTTTTAATTGATAAAGGAAATGTGGGCGAAGGTCACTGCTTTAATTTCGTTTTTATGGAAAATTTAATTTTTTTTGTAAAACTAGGTAAAACTGGAACGTTTACCTTCCTTGCTGCATTTTTTTCGGTAAGCGAAAAACTTTTTTATTTTAAGGAATTTTGTCATACCATATGCGTATGAAATAAAGCTTACACTTCAAGGAAGTTTTTTAAAAAAAAGTCAGTTCTCTACGACTTATAGTTTTCGAGATTTTATTTTTTAAAGTTACGAGTTTTTCGATCCTAGATGCGCCTCACTGCGGCGCCACTCAAGTGTGTAGAGTGTAGACTATTGAATACAAGTAATCTTATATTATACATATATTGTCAGTTAGAAACAAACTTTTCTTTGTGTAATGTGAATGCGAATGAGTATTATTTTTATTGAGTTTTTACATATTATTTAATGCTTAACAATGGAATGTTTATTTTATGTTATCAGAATTAAAATCAGGTAATACAATTCTGGTAAAATCTGTTGATACTGATGTCCTGATTTTGCTTTTACATTATTACTGCGAAACACCAGATATGTCCCAAAGGAATATATTTATACAATTAGGACATAGTAAGAATATACATTTTTTGTCAATTAACAATATTGTGGCAAATTTAGGAGAGGAAATTTGCAAGAAAGTATTAACGATTCATTGCCTAACTGGTTGTGATACAGCTAATGCCATGTATAAAATAGGGAAGAAAACGGCATTCTATGTTTTATATAAAAATTTAAATAATTTAAAAAGATTTAGAAAACCTTCCTTTTCTGTCAGAGGATAAAGCGATGGAATAAGGGGTAAAATATACGCATTATTTATATAAGAATAAAAACAAAGATATAAAATCCCTAAATGAACTGCGATGGGACTTAACAACAAGTACAAATCGGCCAGCTTCTGAGCTGCCTCCTACTGACCATGCTTTTAGACAACATTTAAAAAGGTAATAATTATTTTTTCTAGATCGCCCATACCTATTAAAAAAGAAACAAAACACCTATATGTAATTATTCTCTTTTTTAGGTATAATAATATAATAATAATAACACCACATGAAATTACAACCCTCTTTGTCCCTGAAGGTCTGGAATGACCTTGTGTGGGAGAGGGCTACACATTTAGTGACAATGGACACACACCCAATGTCCGAGTATACTACGATTAATCTCTCTCACAGAAAAATCCCAGTTCCTCGACCGGGAATCGAACCCGGGACCCCGAAGTTTTGAGGCAAGTACATTACCTCTAGACCACGGAGCCAGGTGTCTGTATCAATTAAAAATTTAGTACAATAGCCATATACAATACATGCAGATGGAAGATCCAACTCGATACGGTTGGACATTTGAAGAAAATGTTTGGAAGGCAACTTTTTCTAGTCAAAAATCTGTGCCCGATATTGTAAGGCAAAGTTTGTCAATAAGATGTTCCGACAGGGTCTGTAACAACAGATGTACCTGTTTTGCTCAAGGTTTGAAATGCTGCAGTGAGTGCAATTATGCAAACTGCTGCAACCAAGGAACTGTCTAGATATTTTTAGATTCCGACGTTGACGATTTTTAAAATATTTTTATAACAAGTTTTAAATTTATGTTTTAAAATAAATAATTAATTCGTATTTTTTTTAATTCAATTTTAGGTTTTAATGTATAAATATAATGGATTTTAAATAATGTGCAATGTAAATAATGATAAGTAAAACCAAAGTGCTTATGAAAATAAAATTTATATTAAAGATATATCAAAAATAATACTTAATAGTATGCACCCACAACACGCATAGCACACTGATTAAAGCACAGTAGAACCGGGGGAAATATCCTGCCCGCAGAAACTTAATTTCAAATAACAATAACTTGAAACGTACAAGTCGTAGAGTATTGCGCTTTTTTTTAAAAACTTCCTTGATGTGTTAATTTTATTCCGTATGCATATACTGTGGCAAAATTCCTTAAAACAAAAAAGTTTTTCGCTTACTGAAAAAAAATACTGCAAGAAAAGTAAATGTTAAAGTATTACCTAATTTTATAAAAAAAACTAGGTTTTCCATAAAGACTAAATTAATTCAGTCACCTCCGCTCACGTTTCCTTTATCGACCAAAAAAAAAAAACTTGATTATCTCAATTGGTTCCGGAGATATCGTGAGGGATGTGTGAAAAAGTACGAAAAATTAATTTTGACAGATTTGTGACATTTTTCATAATAAAAAAAGTTGGACCTCCCAAAAAATGTTGTAATTGGCCATTTTAGATGGCCAAGGGCCTAATCTATTATTCTGTGAAGGTCCCATGTGGTTGTACCTTAAAAAAAATTTTTGAAACGTTTTTGTCGGTTTTTCAGTGTACTAATTATGTGACATCGTTCAACCGTATTATCGCGTATTGTTTCTACTTCTGTGCCACAAAACAGACATTTTTCTTTCATGTCATATGGCTCAACAATGACCATTGAGGTTTAGATTTCTTGAAGTAGATCACTATACTTACTTCCCCCATACCAAAGTGCCCGACAAGAATTAATAAGGTGGGAATAATTTATGGAAAACTATTAATTTTTCTGGATCCCTTATTGCAACCCAACAATGACTTTTGAGATACAGGTTATATAAAGTAGATCACAACAGATCATTCTTATCATTCTAAAGTGCCTGACAAAGATTAATAACGTGATAAAAATTTATTGGATATTACTTATTTTTCTGACCTCCTTATTACGGCCGACTTTTGAGATATATGTTACTTAAAGTAGATCACTACAGTTACTTACACTCATACGAAAGGGACCAGCAAAGATTAATAACGTGGGAATAATTTATTGAAAATTGTTAATTTTTCTTGGGCCTCTTATTATGGCCCAACAACTTTTGAGATATAGGTTACTTAAAACAGACTACTATACTTAGTTCCCCCTGTGCCCGACAAGGATTAATAATGGGAATAATTTATTGAATATTATTTATTTTTCTGACCCCCTTTTACGGCCCGTCAATGACCTTTGAGGTATAGGTTACATACGGTTGACTACTATACTTAGTTCCCCTTGTGCTAAAGTGACTGACAAGGATTAATAATTTAATTTATTGAAAATTATTAATTTTTCTGGGCCCCTTACGACCCGACAATAACTTTTGAGATACAGGTTACATAAAGTAGATTACAATAGATCATTCTTACCATTCTAAAGTGATGGACAAAGATTAATAACATTATAACAATTTATTGAATATTACTTATTTTTCTGACCCCATTATTACAGCCTGACAATGACTTTTGAGGTAAAGGTTACTTAAAATAGATTACTATACTTACACCCTCTCATACTAATGTGGCCGACAAGGATTAGGCACGGGAGAGTAATTTATTGAATATTATTTTATTTTCTGACCCCTTTATTACGGTCTGACAATAATTTTTGAGGTATAAGTTACTTACAACATAATAATATGTCTATATTTACTTCTCCTCATATCAAAGTAACCCAATAGGAAATGATAGTATGGAATTAATTTATTGAATGTTATTGGGCAAAAAACGTCCAACTACTGTATTAAAAACAATTATTACTGACTTGCAACAATTAGTTTTGGAAAATTCGAACTGTACAATGCAAGATAGTATCACATTTGCAGAAAACAGCATTATAGCTTTATACCTTTAGATAATTCCTCTTTGGAAGTCAATTCCTTTTTAGACGATAATTCTTTTTTAAGTGTAATTCAAAAACCAATACCAATAGAACAAATATAACTCTTCGTAACAAAACCGATGAATTATACATCCTATTAGAAAGCCATGCATATCCAAGTATAGTTTTAATAACAGAACACTGGCTAAAAACTAATGAACCGATCCATTTACCTAATTACTCTGTTTTATCGAAATATAGCAGAATTAATTCTATTCATGGCAGAACATTAATACTCATAAATAATGCACTACAAAACGGTTTCACATTTGTCAATTGTGACAAACCTGATGATGCTCTGAAAGAAAAACAGTTTGAGATTTCCATAATTGTAGTAAAATTAATTTATATATAGTATGTGCATATATGTCTACTTTATCAGATGTATATTTATTCTTAGGTAAACTCGATTCATTGTTATTTCGATTACCTGATAAATCATCAACAATTGTATTCTTAATAGACTTTAATATAGATTTTAGTAACAAAGAATCAAATGACACTCAAATGCTAATCAACCTGTTAACTTCTCTAAATCTAAACATGCATGTCAATTCACATACTAGGGTCTCTCAGTACTCAGCCACTACAATTGATTATCTCTGTAGCAATATCGATAGGCAAAATATTTCCTGTTCAGTGATTTCAGCTGGCTTATCAGATCATGAAGCAGTATACTGTTCAGTAAAAGTAGATTTTAAATAATATTGTTCGTCAAAAAGTATAAAATTGAACGTTTGTTTAGCAGGACTTATTAATGATAAGTTTTTTCAAATCTGCCTCGAGTCTGACTGGAGGGATCTCTTAAATAAAGAAAATCCATTTGATTCATTTTATATCTGCTTATTACATGCGTTTATTGAAGCTTTCCCCACTCAAAAAAATTAAATTAAAAAGTAAGAAGCCATAAAGGCATAAAAATATCGGCAAAAAATTTAAGATCTCTTCATTACATATGAAAATACACAACCGAACATTTCTTTTTTTTATTATTATAGCAAGTATAATTATAAAAAAGTTGTCAGAAAAAGCTAAAGAGAATTAAACAAACAGGTAATAAGGCAAAGAAGACTTGGGCAATCATAAATGAGCCTAGGGGCAAAAGGTCAAATGCGTGTCACAACCTCACTGAATCCTAATGTTATAAATAACTATTGCTCAATTGCAGGTAAACTAACAAAAAATAATTTCTCCAAATGATTCCATGAGTTACATGAATGAAATTTATAATTGCAATAGCTTATGTTTGCATAGCACAAACATATCTGAATTAAAAGAAACTATTAAGGAAATTAAATATAAAAAATCTTCTGGACTTAATGAAATATCGATAAAGACATTTGAAAATATACCAGACTCTGCTCTTTATGTTTTAGTGTCAATAATCAATACATCTTTTGAATCAGGATAATATCCATCTTTTTTTAAAAACATCTGTAGTGATTCTGCTTTACAAAGGTGGCGATTTAGATAATATATCTAACTTTCGTCCCATATCACTAATACCCACATTGGCCAAAATTATTGAAAATGTTTACACTGAAATTAACAGTGGAGAGTCCGCTGCGACAGTATTTTGTGATATGTCGAAAGCCTTTGATTGTGTCCACCATGAAATATTATTGCAGAAGTTTGAACACTATGGCTTCAGAAGTACTACCTTGAACTGGTTTCAGTCTTATTTGTCAGATTGTAACCAAATAGTTAGGAACTCTACTTACTCGAACAAACTCAATATAAGTCGTGGAGTGCCTCAAGGTTCTGTTCTTGGTCAATTATGTTCTTGTATATTAACGACCTGACTAAAATTAATATTAAAGGAAACTTTACCCTAATTGCTGATGACACTACGATACTGTGGCATAATAAAGATGGTAATACCCTTTGGGAATTAATGTGTTCGGATATAAGGTCAAAGATTGGTGTGATTCCTAACTTGCTTTCATTTAATATTAATAATACAAACATAATGACCTTCCGATGTAATCTTATGGATATCCCTTTGGGCATGCATATACTTGAAAGTAAGCCATGTACAAAATTTCGAGGACTAAATGTCGATTGTAATCTAAAGTTTAAAGAACATGTCATTAACCTATGTAATAAGCTAGTATCTGGAAACTATGCCATCAGAGTCATATCTAATGAATTAGGTCACATGACTGCAAAAACTGCATACTTTTCATTAATTAAATCACATTTGAGATACGATATTACCTTCTGGGGTGTATGCAATAAAAACCTAATGCATATGATATTTGTAATTCAAAAGCGATACTTGTGTAGAGGTAGAATTCGTGATTCTTGCAAACCACTTTTCTTGGCCCATGGAATTCTGACAGTAATTTCCATTTACATTTTGGAAACAGTATGTTTAATTCACAAACACAGAAGTGGTCTTACATCATCTTATGTCACTCGTCAAAATAAAAATCTTACTTTACCAATTCCAAAATCCACTCTAGTCAAGGACTCAATTATTTACAATAGTTATTAAGATGTATAATCATCTTCCTAACAACCTTAAAGACATTGTTTCAAATAGTCAATTCAGAAAGGCAGTTAAAAGTTTGCTAATTGTCAAACCTTATAATTTAGAAGAGTACTACAATGATACGTTTTAATGTAATATAATTTGATATTTTATTTATTTTAAATTGTTTTTTTTATTGCATTGTTTGACATATACTCTGTTTGTTATATATTTATGTTTACATCTGTTTATATCTATGTTTTCCGGTTTGTGTTTGTTTTATTTTGTTCGTATACTTTTGCTCTTTTTACTTGGTCAATGAGAAATTGTTTCTTCTGGAAAATAAAATATATTTTGATTTGATTTGATAATTTTTTTGACCTCTTTTTACGACCCGACAATGACTTTTGAGATGTGGGTTACTTAAGGTCACTATACCTGTTTCGTCAGATTCCAGAGAGCGACACAAATTAATAACGTGGAAATAATTTATTGAATATTTTCTACTTTTTTGAACCCCCTTATTACGGCCCGACAATGACGTTTGAAATAAGGGTTACTTAAAGTAGATCACTGTATTTATTTCCTCTCATACTAAAGCGACCGACAAAGATTAATAACGTGAGAATAATTTATTGAATATTAATTATTTATTCTGGATGCCTTATAACAACCCGACCATGACTTTTAAGTATATGGTATATTAAATGAAGTTTTAAGTTCATTTTATTCCCACAGAAGTTGGTGGCAAGGATTAAATAATATGGTACTACTACTATTTTATTAATATGTTTAAATATTACAAGTCGTCAATAAAATCAGCGCTTTTCCAAAATAGTTAAAAACATTTTTAATTTAGTTAATTTGTGATATCCGTTTAATTTTTATATATTACAAAACCGTGGTTGGAAAGCCATGACTGTTTTCACACAGGTCTGTAGATTTTGGTTCAACGCGGTTACCGATGTTAAAAGAAGAAGTAAACAAAATTAATATTGCATAATTTTTAAGTATCAACAATTCTAAATAAGTATACACGTAGCTCGTTCGTTAGAAAATTTTTGACTTCCCTAAATCGTATTAATATAAAATTTGGTAGTCGGCCATAATCGACTGCAGCAAGTCTAAATATAATAGTTTCAAAATGGCGCCACTTTCAGAAATATCGGAAATCGACGATATCTTTGTTTTTTTTTATGGAAACATCCCATTTTTTTCATATTTGGATTATACATTAAACTGTGAGTTCAGAACATCCCAGTTGCCAGCACATCTGTCATAGTTATTGACATGTCACTTTTTTCGCAAAAATCATGTTTGCATGGGTCCATTAAGAAATTCATAACTCCTGAGCCATTGGAAATAAATAAATGGATTTTTTTTATTCAATTCCTAAAGATTTGGCCGATATTTTGCATTATTGTTGACACTTTTGTTACGTTTCATGCGTCTACTGATAATAAAAAAATGTCAAAAACTTCATTTTTCAAATACAATTTCTGACACCAGAATCAATGTAAAATAATTGATTTTAGGGTCACTTTTATTAACATTGTGTATGCCTATTTTCAGCCGTTTTTCAGTTATTGGAATTTTTTGAGAGATATTGTTATCTTATTGTTTCAATTAATTCGTGCCATTTTCATCATGGAATATTATCCGAATGATATTGCCTTTGATTTGTTTGTATTTATGGTGAAAATAACAGAATATTTGACAGAACATGCGAGCGTTCAATTTCAAATATCCATATCTATTACAAATGACGAAAAGAAAATTTCTTAAACTTAAAGATATATTTTTTTTCATTATGGGAAGATAGTTAAGCCTGTTGTGAGAACTAAACCTAAACAATCTTTTCATTTGGCTTTTTATTCAAAAATCGTATTGCAATAACAAATTGTAACAACAAAACAACAGCAAATGACCAGATTAAGAAAATAATTATTATAAATACAAATGTTCAATGTGTTCATTGAGACAGTCTACAATACGTTCCTGAACAGACTGCGTTGCTCTCCAAATCTCGAAAGGTTCCAAACGATCAAAAGCTCCAACTATGCTTATTCTCAAGTCTTCGTAATTTAAAATCGGATTTGTGTACTAATTCTTTTGATCCGACCCCATAAATAAAAATCTGAAGGGGTAATATCTGGTGATCGGGCGGGCCAAAGTGATGGGCGTCTATTTCCCCACCAACAATCTTCAAAGAGTTCCGTTAATTTGGCATCTACGGCTCTTGTCGAATATGCTGGAGCTCCTTCCATTTGATACTAACGATTGATAACTCGATTGAGCGGCATATCATCTAGGTAGTTTTCCACAACTTGTCTTAAAATTCTCAAATAATCCTCGCCATTCAAATTTTTATCGTACATGAAATATCGCACCTCATTGTCCATTAACAGACAGAAAACATTAATACGAAAGTGAATTTGGTTTTCCACCTCCATTACAATACGAGGATTTTCTTGAGCAGAAAAATGCCGATTTTTTTCAATTAAATACCCCTCGTGATGATTTTTTGTAAAAATTACGATCTTCATGAATCTTCATAAAAGAATTTTCGCCGAAGTTGATCCTGCGTACGTAGTCTCTTGGATGTAGTAAGGCGTTCTAGTTAATAACATGGATGGATGTAATTTTCTATACTCTGCCATAATTTGGAAAAGATGTCCGTGGCCGTTTAGGCGTAACAAAATCACATCCTTTTCAAAAAGCATTGTCTTGTATAGATTTCCAACTTTAAGTGCCCGTATCTCCGTTCCAAATGCCATCAAAATTCATTTTGCTATTTTTTTTTCCTTTCTCAACAGTCTTAAAAAAACAAAACATTAAATAAAAAAAATCCTTCTTGCAAAGTTGTTGTGTCATCCTTTCTGATTACTATGATGTCTCGTTCATAATTTTTTTCGTTATAATAAGCTAGATATAGTAATTAATAGAACTAGGTTCCACTTACCTGGAAAAACCTGGAAACCTGGAAAATGTCAGTGAATCCATAGTGACCCTGGAAGTCAGAAAGTTTCAGTAAAATTGAAGAAAACCCTGAAAAGTTCTGGAATTTCAGTCAGGATTTATAAAATGTTTTGATTTTTTATGTACAGGGTGATCACTTTAAATGCCCGACTCGATATATCATTGCTTGATTTTTCACCTAGGAAAAAATCCAAAAATATGCATATGTATTTTTTTCAGATAAATCCAAATTCGAAAAGAAAAAAAAAAACAATTGAATATCAAATAAAAATGTTATGACCGAAAAACTGAAATCCTCAATTGTTTTCTCTTTTCGAAATCAGATCCCTCAGAAAAAAATACATAAGCATAATTTTGGAATTATTTCCTAGGTGAAAAGTCAAGCAGTGAAATCGAATGAGAAACTTAAAATGATCACCTTATACAAAAATCGTAAAACTTGATTTTTATATTTTGACCTCAATCTCGATTTTTGTAAACATTTTCTTAAACCCCCCCCCGTTCGACAAGCATCTAGTTGATAAAATAAGAAAAATACGACTTTAGGGTGTAAGCAACAAAGATAGACAGTGGGACGTTAGTGTCAAATTGCACAGAAACAAAAGATTTATGTTAAATAGTAACGTGAATATATTTTCATTTGTTAAACTTCCTCAAGTCATGGAATTGTATGTCATTTTGATCATAGAAAACCTGGAAAGTCGTGAAATTTGACTAATTATTTTTGGTGAGAACCCTAAAAAAAACAATAAAAAAATTATTCATCCTGTGTGCTGCAGTACGCTGCTCTCGACACCTGCTCTCGCGTCGCTGTAAGTTTTGCCCCATAAGTTGACGGTATAGTTCTATTACATGACAACATCATCTGTTAAATAATAATAAGGTAAAATATAGCTGTTAAATAATAATATAATTATTTTAGTAATTTAAATTATTTATAATAAGATTTATAATAATTTATATATTGTTAAAGCTTTTCTTTTCTTTATATTTACAGAAATATTTTTTATCATTTATAATCATGATTGTTATTGGAAAAAAAATGTCTGGGATGTATAAAAAATGTTAAATTGTGACATGAGCTGAATGAAGTCTAAAAATACATTATCAGAATCTATTTTATATACAAAAAAGTGTTTACAGTCCATTAATATGAAGAAAAAAAATATTGTTTAAAACTGATGAGACGTAAACTGATTATTTATTTATTTGTGCCTGAGATGATTATTTTTATTTTTCGGGAAAACAAATAATGATAATACGTCTTTATTCATTAACAAAAAAATTAGTGATGAAATAACGATTTTCTGAATTGATTGTTTCAATTTTCTCTTCAGTATTTGAGAAAGCTTCATCATAACATTGGATCACTTTTGATAGAAAACACATATTTTCAAATCAAAAAAAGCTTTCTTACGCAAGGAAGATGATTTAGATTCAGGAACATCATGCGACAACTGTTGTCTCTCATTTTTGGAAACCGTTTTTATATATCTCATAACAATTTTTGTGTCATCGGAGAAAATCTATGACCTTAAATTTTTTTATAATTCCCTGATTTATTTTGAGATCTATATACATTCCTATTTTTTTCTCTCAGTTCTAAAGATACCTTGAGGATATTAAATGTTTTGTCGGATCCTTACATTAAAGTGGATAAGCTGGTTTGACAAATGATTTTATTTTCTTTCTCAATCTGCAAAGTGGATTCAAGCTCACTGTCTGAGCTTGTGTACTTATACCAGTACTAAACAAATCAACCCTAGAACGTCCCGATCATGGATCAGGAACAAATTAAATATAATTAAGCTCTTAATTTGTTTCTGATCCATGATTGATACTCTAGGATTGATTTATTTAGTATGAAAGAAAGTTGTATAAGTTTAGACAGTGAGCTTGAATCCACTTTGCAAATCGAGAAATAAAAAAAAAACCTGTTTGATTTTGTCAAAGTACCTTACACACTTTATTACAAGCATCTGACAAAACATTTAATAACCTTGATGTATCTTTAGAACTGGTAGAAAAAGCAGGAATGTATATAGATACCAAAATATACGAAGGAATTATAAAAATTGAAGGTGACACAGACTTTCTACTATGGCACAAAAATTGTTATGCCAGGCCTACCAGTAGACGAAATATAAAAACGTTGATTTCAAGATCGAGAGATAACGATCACCGCAAGATGTTCCTGAACCTTAATCATTTTCCTTGCGTAAGAAATAGAGTCGAGATCCGAATATTACATGACATTAATATTAGGGGTAGATCCAGGATACTGGTGTAAACACATACATAGGAATGATAAACATGCCACATATACTAGATTAAAATTGTATACTAGATTAAAATTGGTATATTTAAGCGCTGTCCAGCTGCCTTCATATACGAAGCTGCATCCGTTACAAATGGCAAGACACGTCCTTTATTATCTTTATAATTCTCGCCCCCATAGTGTTTTAAGACTGCTATCTACACATTTACATATATATATATATATATATATATATATATATATATATATATATATATATATATATATATATATATATATATATATATATATATATATATATATATATATATATATATATATATATATATATATATATATATATATATATATATATATATATATATATATATATATATATATATATATATATATATATATATAATATATATATATATATATATATATATATATATATATATATATATATATATATATATATATATATATATATATATATATATATATATATATATATATATATATATATATATATATATATATATATATATATATATATATATATATATATATATATATATATATATATATATATATATATATATATATATATATATATATATATATATATATATATATATATATATATATATATATATATATATATATATATATATATATATATATATATATATATATATATATATATATATATCTCAGAATACAAAGTAATGTTTAAATATGTATATAAAATATATACATAAATAGTGGGGATGCAGTTATGAAGTGGCTAAATTCAAATAAAAATCTCTATATATGAATTTTTGAAAAATACAGAAGACATTGATTAAGTTTCTTCTTTATATTTTTTTATGAAAGTACAATTCAGAACGAAAATAAAAATAATCCCTATAGTTTTTTTGATATCTTGATTTTTAAAAAAGTTGTAGTCATTTGAAAGTTTTTTGATCGAAAATTATCAAAAATTCATTACTTCTGGAAAGATTGAGTTAAAAATCTTTGAAATTGTCGCATCCACTTCCCCCCTCGAAAAGTTACTGTAGAACGATGGATAAAGGGATTTCCCGGAGTTATAGTTTGACGGCACAGAACTTCGGTGCAATATTTGTGAGAAAATAAAATACTACGAGTACTATTGAAAGACAAAACAATTTAATTTAGATTTAGTTAAAATGATGGCGGCATATAACATTCCATGGAACAAACTAGATAACCCTCATTTTAAACAGTTACTGCCAAATTGTGTTAGTGGTAAGTATATTAACCTAGTGTGCCTGCGGAATCCACATTAAAGAAAAATTATATATCGTCGGTGTGCAACCAAATTAAAGCAGAAATTTTTTCTGAGTTGCAAAACTAACATGTTTGGGTTAGTAGATTTCACAGTGCTAAGTAAAAAATTATAGGGCAAATAGGGCACCATTTTTCTAAAATAGGGTACTTATAAAGCACTAATTTTTAACATTTTTAAAGATTAACAGTAGAATATAAAAATGTTTTTTTACAACTGTATGATAAAGCACTACTACTTTCATATCGGTTAAGAAATTATATATGTTTTGCCCACCAGTGCAAAAAATGGCAGTTCATCTGTTAAATTTTGCAATGATTTTATGATGCTGACACACTATATGTGAACTTGACATTCTCATTCATCAAATCGATTGTTGAAAATGGAAATGTCACATTTGGAATATTTTTTTTAAAATTTTTTCTTAATAGTTTTATTTTAGAAAAATCTTGTGTTCAACATGCATATATATTTACTAAGTAATTATGTTGTGACACCAGGCAGTATTTTGTACGTGTTTGCCGACACGGTTTACTTCGTCAGGATGATGGAGAACGAAAAGGAACTGCACTTTATTTCTAAGTCTATTCTACATAAAACACAATATAACGATTTTAGTTAACACGAGCCTACGATTTTCTAGGATACACGTATTAAACAGAATGAATAGTCTTCCTCTTTTACAACACAAAAGATAACAATTTTAGGAAGTCATGTAGGTTTTAAATGAATTTAGGAAATCACGTATTTGGTTATTCCATGAAGTAACGTTTCTTTCAAAATAATCAAGTCGTTCATAGTCTACATATAACAGACGTTAAATTTTAAGTTAACTCTTACTAAAGGAAACGATTGTAAATAAGGCAGGCCCTTGTAACAGGAAATATGTATACGTGCGTCTTTACGCAAGAAGGACATCTAACACCTTCCCCCTTGGGAAAAATTTTGATACTTAAATATTGATCAAAATTTCAGAACATATGACAATCTAGTTCAAAACTAGCATATGCGCACTATGATTAAGTATCAAGATTTAGAGTCTTAACAAGTACAAAAAAAATAAAAAATAAAATTGAGTACTATAATTAAATCGAAGTTTATACTCTAACAAATATAGAGAAAAAATTAAAAATAGATAGGATTTCAAATAGAATATGTAAATGCATAAAACACAATGCTAGACTAAAAAGAACACCAAAAATTACATTTTGTTTAAACCTGTATATACATATACGTGTATATGTGTGTAAATATATGTATATGATTAAAAATAAAATAAAGATTAAAATATAAAAGTATATACTAAAATATCATAAAATAAAACAGTTTACATTTGAAAACGTTTTTCACCACACTTTCTTACACGAGTGTCTTTAATAGTAGAAGTGTCTGAAATGTCTTTCACACTTGATGCACGAGTTCATTAGAGGATATACTAACTCTCTTGATCGTCGTATATTCAGCGAAGGCGACTTAGTCTCGTCATTTGCTCCTCGTTGACTTCGTATCATTCTTTGTGGTTAGTTATGCACACACTGGGTAAACCACAACAGCTTCGGTACTTGGGAAATAATTTTTTCATAAACGAAAGACAGGAACAACTACATCAACAGTAGCACAATAGAATAAATATGACTACAGCAACAATGGAAATGAGTATATTAAACCACGAAGATTTATAATGAAATGGGGGTTTATCGAGGTTAGCTTGTAAAATCTGGTCAAATTGTTCCAGTTTATGTTGTGAATGCCTTAAATCATCTAAATTTAAGTTATTTAGTTTCATGGGTTCCATTTCATATTCTTCTCGATGTAATATCTTATGATGACTTCTACAGCAGTCATCCAAAACGATGTTTACATCGGGAATGTAATTTTCATACTTGGAAGTTTGATTTGAAGTTGCCATCAAAATTGTAGAGTACGTGTAGCATTTACATTTGGAATTTTAAAGACTCCGATTCCATTTAATTCGATGTCGAAGATTTTTGAATTTGATTTGTCGCAGCTTACAGAAGCGGCAGTTTTGTTGGATGTCACATACAACCAGGAATTTGTGGATAATGGGTGCCATATTTCGATGTCCGCTTTAATTGTGCGAGTGGGACAATCGCTAGGAATGGTAGTCTGAAATTTGTTTTTCAGAATTGTTTCACATACTGGGCATTCAGCAGTAAGATGTATAGTGGGATTATAGCAAATAAAATCTTCGCTGGACAACCTTTTACATGACGTGAAGAGATCCCTTAGCCGACCATAATGTGTTCTAGTCATATTTAACAAAAGGTAGCGGAATGGGGATTCGATATAGGAATAAACACTAGTATTATAATGTCTAATAGGTAAAGGAATTAGGTTGTAAATATTGTAGATTTGTTTGTGCACAGCTGACATTTCACAAATCGAGAAATATTTATAAATATTGTAATTATAAAGAGGTATTGGAAATTGAATGTCCATATTTAATTTTATTTGAGAAAGTTCGTTTTTAAAATCTTTTGGACTAATTATAGACGGATGTAAATTATTTTGTTTTGCAATTAAAATGGCTGAAATAATATCGAATTCTTCGTTTAATTCGTTAGACATTTGAAATAGCAAACTAATAAAGTCAGTAACTGATTGTGTTACTTCTAATGCATTTATATCAAGTGATGTTGCTTTACTAAATTTGTTGAATTTTGCAATATTTTCATATTGAGTTTTTTCTTCATTTAATTTTAATGATTGCGCAGATGCATTGAAATTCTTTATAGCACTAGATATAATATGAATTTCTTGTTTCATAAGCATTTGTGTGTCATGTTCATTAGAAACGATATTGTTGATAGATTCGGTGTAATATTGAGCGTCATCAGCATCTGGCATGCCAAAAAGCCAATTAAATACATGTGATACGCCGTTAAATAGTCCACGACGTTTCCGTAGAATATTATTTGAACTCGTGTGTCCTACTAAGTGAGCAATTGTGTCAAATTTTGATTCGAGTTGAGGTATGTGAATTTGAGATAATTTTAATGAGTTTTTACAAGGAGTAGTATCTTTTATATGTGTCAAACATAATAATGACGCTTGGTCATAGACATTTTTCATTATAGCCAATTTAGTGTGATAGAAAGATATATTTAGATAAGAGAGTAACATATAATGATCATTTGATATTCTCGCATTTCCCAAATTATGATAATAAATACCGGCTTTGCTATCAAGTTTTGTTGCATTATATGATAGTGACATAATTGGAGCAATCACTTGGAGTAATTGGATGAGGATAGTTAAGTAGTAATTAGGATGAGGATAGTTAAGTAGTAATTAGGATGCATTCTCGGCACCTGAAACAAAAGGTTTCAGTAAGTTAAAATGATACGTTATATGTTTCTTTTTTATTAATTTCTAATACTACAGTTTTGTTTTTGTTTACTTTTGTTATTTTATATGGTCCTTTAAAATTTGGGGATAACTTTTTACTTAGACCTCGTTTAGTTTGTTTATTTTGTACATAAACTAAATCGTTTATTTCATATACTATATCTCTTACGTTTTGATCATAGTGAGATTTTGATTTTTCTTTAGATTTAATTAGTTTTCACGAGCGATTTCGAACGATTTATTGAATTTTAATTTTAAATTTGAATAATAGTCATCATAACTATATTTGAATTATGGGGGGAGAAGAAATTGAACTAGGTATTTTTGCTTTGTGTCCAAAAAGCAACTCGAAAGGAGTATAACCTGTAGATTTATGAATATGTGTATTATACGTGAACATTGCCAATTCAACATATTCATCCCAATTGTTTTGGTTTTGATTTATAGAGTGTTTTAAGTAATCTTTTAAGGTTAAATGACTTCTTTCTAGAGCACCGTTAGTTTGCGGGTGGTAAGGACTACCGAATACGCGTCTTATTTTAAATCTATTTAATTCTTTGATAATGTCAGATGAAAAATCTTTTCCTTGATCGGAAAGAATCGTTTCCGGTGTACCAAATATTGTGGTGAATTCTAACAGTTTAGAGGCTATAGTAGTAGCTTCATGATTCATAATAGATTTCGCATATGAAATTTTAGTAAGATCATCTTGTGTCGTTAAAATGAACCTATTACCGTTTTGTGTGATCGGTAATGGACCGACGATATCTATAGTTAATCTTTGAAAAGGTCGCTCGCTAGTCGTAGTAATTTCCATTGGAGCTTTACCCGGTTTGCAATTTATTTTATTTAACTGATAAGATTGACAAGTTTTTATATAAATTTTAATATCTTTTTTTCATATTTGGCCACTTGTAATTTTCTTTAATTCTTTTGTACGTACGTAAGTAACCAGAATGTCCTGAAATAGAATTATCATGATTCTCTATTAAAATTTGTTTTATTTCGTCTTTAGTTTGGGGTTGTATTTTAGGTTTATTGACTAAAATTATTTCTATTTTCGTTTTAGAAAATATAAATTCGACAAGCTCATTGAACATATATTGTTTCAGATTGTTATATTGTTCTACTGGATTTTTTAAATATATACAATTTATTTTGTGATTTCGCAAAGAGTTTCGTAGATTTTGAAATGAGTAAAACAAGTCTTTATAGGTTACTTTATCAAAATGTTTTAGTTTGGATATTAGTAAGAAAGATCGTTGATTTCGTGAATTTTGTAGCGAAATTGAGTCATACATTGATATATCGGGTGATATAGCATCAAAATCTTGAATAGAGCTTAAATTTTGATAATAAATATTACTTTCATCTAGATCTTTAGAGTAAATAAATGCATTGGGAAATTTATTAACTATATTTTCTTTAATTATTTCGATTTCTGGAATTTTAGTTTTCATGTAGTGATTATTTTACGAAATCTTTATATGATTCTTTTTTATTGTTTACAATGAGAACAGAATTTCGCGAAAGCGCGTCTGCGTTAGCGTTTATTCGTCTAGGTTTATACTTAATTTCGTAGTCGTATTCTTCAAGCTTTAGTCTCCATCTCACAAGACGACTACTAGGATCTTTGCAATTGAAAAGCCACGTTAGTGGTTTATGATCGGTTACTATAGTGAATTTTCTGCCAAATAAATAAGACCGGAAATGATTTGTTGATCAGGCGATTGCTGCCAATGCTTTTTCTGAAACGGAGTAATTTATTTAAAATTTAATATTTTTGAAGCATATGCAACAGGGAGATCTTTACCTATTTCTCCTTGACTTAATATACCACTTAGTGCGAAATTTGAAGCATCTGTGGTTAGGATGAATGGTTCGTTAAAATTAGGGTATTGTAAAATAGGATCAGAACAAAGAATGTTTCGAAATTTATCGAATGAAATTTGTTGATCTTCTGACCATACGAAAGGAATGTCTTTCTTCAGTAGCGAAGTAAGAGGTTTTGCAATTTCAGAGAAATTTTTAATGAAGCGTCTGTAATAACCTACCAGATCTAAAAATTGCTTAATTTGTTTCGAAGTTTTTGGAGTGGGGTATGTAGAAATAGCCTTTGTTTTTTTCTGGATTAGGAGTAACACCATTTTCACTGACAACGTGACCCAAATAAGGGACTTCACGTCGCGTCGCATGAATTCACATTTTCGGGTTGTAATAGAAGATTGTTTGAGCCGTTGTAGAGTAATAACCTTGAAGACCAGTGAGAACTGAATTCATTAGACGTTGAAAAGTAGAAGGAGCGGTCTTAAGACCAAAGGGCATACGAATGTATTCGTAATGTCCAAATGGAGTAGAGAAAGCAGTTTTTGGAATATCTTCAGGTTTCATTTCTATCTGGTGGAAACCATTAGTCAAATCTAATGTTGTAAAATAATTAGAATGACCTAATTGATCAAGTATGTATTCGATATTAGGCAAAGGATATGCATCTCCTATGGTGACATCATTTAATTTGCGATAATCTACCACGATTCGCCATTTCTTTTTGCCGGAAGCATTGGACTTTTTGGGGACAACCCAAAGTGGACTAGAATATGGAGAAGCTGATGGGCGAATAATACCCTGTTTTAACATTTTATCGACTTGATTATTTACTTCCTCTCTGTGAACCTCGGGGAAACGATATATTTTTGAACGAATAGGAGTTGGGTCAGTAATATTAATTTCATGTTGAATGGTTTTAGTAGATGTAAGTTTATCATTCGATAAATAAAATGTCATTATACTCTATACACGTATCTAGAACAGATGTTTTTTCTTCTGCATTTAAATGTTCTAATCTGAGATTTTCTTTTAGCAATTTAATACGTGCATTTAAATTATTTATATTGGTAGAATTTACGTTAAATATATATGAATTAGTTTCTTCAAAAGGTTCATGATATAGTTTCAGTGAATTATTTTTTATTTTATGATCATTAGTGTTCAATATAGTTGTTACAGCTTTATTATGCTCGTCAACCTTAAGAATGGCTTTAGCAAGATATACTTCATCACAGACAGTGATATCAGGACAAATTCCCTGTATAATATCGCTATTTAAGACATCAATCTGAATTGAGGTTTCGGAACGTGGATTTAAAATATATACATCAGAAATAGTTGGGTTTGAATTTAAATATAACGGTATTGGGAAAGGCAGTGATTTAATTTTAATTTGGCGTTTTTCATAGCTAATTTCTGCATTTTCATTTTTTAGTATGTCACTTCTTATTAGACCGTCGAAGGGAAGATTACAACTTTCTTTAACTATGTGAAACTTTACATTAAATGGTTTATTATAAATTAAAAGAGATATATTGGTACTGCCAATTGTTTTCACAGGCGAGTTAGCACTTAACCCATTTAAAGTTAAAATTTCAGGAGGATTAAAACGTGATTTGGTTTCTTTTAATTTATCTAATTTTATTAGAGATACGTTAGCTCCTGTATCAATTAAAAATTTGAATTTTTTGTCTTGATACTGAGTTATAATATACGAGGTGGTTTCATTTGTAAGAAAAACATTGACTGACACGCTTGGTAGTGACTCGATTACTTTTTGTTTTGTTAAACAATTACCATGATAACTTTTAGAATTATCTGACGTGATACGATTTTCGTGAGAATTAGGATTCGATGAATCTGAATTGATATCAGAATTAGGTTTTTCATTTAATACAGATTTATGATTAGAAATCGATATTGAATGAGAGCTTTTTGTATCAAATGAATTTAGATTGATATAAGAATTAGATTTTTCATTTAATACAGATTTAGGATTAGAAATCGATTTTGAACGAGAGCTTTTTGTATTAAATGAATTTAGATTGATATAAGAATTAGATTTTTCATTTAATACAGATTTAGGATTAGAAATCGATTTTGAATGAGAGCTTTTTGTATTAAATGAATTTAGATTGGTATAAGAATTAGATTTTTCATTTAATACAGATTTAGGATTAGAAATCGATTTTGAATGAGAGCTTTTTGTATTAAATGAATTTGGATTATTAGCTGGTTGATTATATAGAATTTGATTATAGGATTTATTTGCATGATTTGATTGGTTTACGCCTCTAAAATGTCCACATCCACAGGTGCGACGTCCACTTGTGGAGGTCGAAAGTTTAAATGGACTTGGCTGGAATTGTTTGAATTAGTAGAGTTATTTTGATTTTGCGAGCCTTTAAATCGATTATTATTATATTCTCTTTTGCGACATTCATTAATTAAATGTCCTTGTTTTTTACAATAGCGACAGAATTTATCATTATAATTAGGATTTTGTGTCACTTTTCGTTCGTTTTGAGAAGTTTGGTTTACGAATACTCCAGATTGTTTATGATTATTTTGTTTCTTGTAACAATTTTTAGTTAGATGACCATCTCTTCTACAAAATATACAAAATTTACTAGATGATCTTGTTCTAATTTCGTCTTGACCGATTTTAAGTGCGCGTTCTTCTACAATAGCTTTAGATAATGCGTCAGAAATATTATCAAGATTTTGACTTCTAAGGAAACGGGAGATATCAGGAAGAGAATGATCAATAAAGCGACTAAGGCTTCTTTTATTGTTTCGGTTTTACCTATTTCCTCATTATCATTTTTATATGTCATTGTGTTCAATAATCTTACAACCAATCTATCGATTCGTTCATGAAATGAAGCAACCGATTCGTTTGTATTTTGCTTAAGAGTGTTTAACTCTTCCATAAGTTGAATATAATGTTTTTTGTCTTGATATAAAGAATTCAATATAGTTTTTAATTCATCCCAAGAATCATATGTTTTCCCTTGAAGTTGGGCTCTGACCCCGTTAATTTTGAAGTAATAAAAGCTAATAAAGGACGTTTTTGATCAATATGAGTTAAAATCATCGCGTTTTCACAATTTGTTATGAATTCATTAAATTCAGTTCTTTTCCCGTCGAAGGGTTTAGGAATTAGTGAACAAACAAATTGGAGATTAAATTAAGGAAGCTGAGGAGTTTGAATTTGACTTTTAGAAGTTGCTGGAGTATCTAGGATTCCGTCAACCATTTTTGCAAAAGGAAATAAAACCGTATATTGTTAAAATGTACGACTGAAACAAAATAAAGTCGTCAAAGAAAGTCTACTTACATGTGATTCCAAGCGATAGGACGTCTAGTAAGGATCGCTGCTGCTCAAAAGGTTGAAACCCACCAAGTTTTCGAAGTGACGACTAGTAGATTTTCAAAAAAGTCGCAATCTTCAACTTGGAGCTGCAAATCCCACTTCTGACACCAAATGTTTTCGTGTTGTGACACCAGGCAGTATTTTGTACGTTTTTGCCGACACGGTTTACTTCGTCAGGATGATGGAGAACGAAAAGGAACTGCATTTTGTAAATATTAATAATAATAATATCGAGTTCTCGGCACCTGCGGAGAAAACATCACCTTGAAGGAGGAGGAGAAACGGACCAAATATCGCGATCTCCGGTACGAGCTCCAAGTGCTGTACCCAGGCTACTCGGTCAAAATGGTCGTCCTTATTATCGGTGTACTCGGAGGGATAAAGCCTACGCTGCTCTCGGAACTGAAGATCATACCGGCCTGCCAAAAACCAGCCGAGTGGCTGGCAGGTCAAATGCAGAAGGCGGTCATTCTTGGTTCTCTCCGTTTGCTTAGGGCACACGATTCTGGTATCTACAGTCACTAACCCTGCGGGATGTGGGGAGTGGCTGTAGTTGATGCGCCAGCGCGACTCCCGTGAGGCGTCGGAGGCCACGGAAGGACTGACCGGCATCGGGAAACCGAAGAAAAAAAAAAGTCTATTCAAACTAGGCAAAGACAATACATTTGTTCCTTAACCTAAAATTCACAATATAATATAACGTAGGCGAAGTTTAGCCTATGGCTACTCTTACACTTAACCTACAACCGGCTTTACTGAGACTGAACAAAAATCATATTCTAAACAAACTTAACTAACGAAAGTACTAGCAATAATAACGAGGTAATTTTGCTATAAGAAAAACAAAAATATATATATATATATATATATATATATATATATATATATATATATATATATATATATATATATATATATATATATATATATATATATATATATATATATATATATATATATATATAAAAAAAATAAAAAAAAATATATATATATATATATATATATATATATATATATATATATATATATATATATATATATATATATATATATATATATACATATATATATATTACACATATACACACATATACACATACATACACATACATACACACACATACATACACATACATACACAATACATAGCTTTCATAAAGCATTTAAATTTTACAGAAGAGAGAGTTTTATAATCCTTATTTACAGAATTATATAATGTTACTGCATTATATGTAAAAGAACTGCGAAACATGGCAGTTGAATGTTGAGGCATGGTTAGTGTTAATTTGTGTCTGATGTGACGAGCGTGAATATTCTCTCGTGTAATAAGTTTTCTTTTGAGATATACAGGTGTAGAAGTGGCAAGGAGGCGATGTACGAAAACCATATATCGTAAATCAACCAATTTATCAATTTTTAGCCAACGCAACTCTTTAATTTTTTCAGAAATTTTATCAAATTTCCTTAATCCAAAAATAAATCGACAGTACGTATTTTGCACTTTTTGAATTCGATTTTTAGATACCTTATCTAAACATGGATAATACACTATATCACAGTAATTCAAAATTGATAATACAAGAGTCTCACATAAAGTTTTTTTTATTGAAGAACTAAGTATATTTCTATGTGAAAACAATAATTTTAAACTGATATGTTTTTTGAATTAGTTTCTTAACATGTTGTTGAAATCTTAATTTTTCGTCAAATATTAATCCCAAATTTTTTAAATTATCTGTAAAGTTTACAACCTGGTCACCGATTTTGATATTCATTTGCATCTTAATAATATCTCTGTGTCGTTCTGGGCATATAAGCATAGCGCTACATTTATCAGGATTCAGTTTCAGGTTATGTTCTTTAGAGAAAGTTAATATTGATTCAAGATCTTTATTAATTCTCTCTGAGGCTTCGGTTACATTTGAAAGTTCAAAATGATGTAAAATTTGCGTGTCGTCTGCATAAGCTTGTATATTCGAAAACTGTACATTACTAATCATATCATATTTATTACATTTGTCCAGTGCAGTGCAGAAATACCTATTATAATATCAAGGTGGTTCGGTTTATACTTAGTGTTCATATTGGTAAATATTTATTACTACATAAAAAGGTATTTAAGATATTGTATTAGGTATTTACTAATTTACCATGGTTTTCTGGAGACCATTTGAAACAGAAGATAATATAATAACGCCCGAAAATCCCGAAATAGTTGAGCCTGTTATTGTCGAGGAAGACGAAATAAATTTAGAGTTTCAAAATAAAGATTTATACGTACAAAGTCAACGCATTATTTTAAATATATATGAACGTTTAAAAAGCGAAAATCGTGAAAATGTGAGAAAGAAATAATAGAACGTATTAACGAATTAACTAAAATATCAAAATCAACAATTTGTCGTGTAATTAAAAAAGGAGATGTTATAGATCACGGTACAAATAGGAAACGGAAAAATATGAAATTAAAAAATATTGATGATGCTACCAAAGATGTAATACGGCGTATAATTTATAATATGTATGAAAAAAAATATAGTTCCTACGTTAAAAATGATTCGAGAAAAATTAAGCGATTATCCTGATTATAATTATAGTTCCTTAGATACACTACGAAATGTTTTATTAGAATGCGGTTTTTAAACATAAAAAACTTGACAGTCGTATGGTAATTATGGAATCACGACGTATAGTAGCACTTCGGGTAGATTATTTGGAAAAAATCAGAGAATATCGTAAACTAAACAGGCATATAGTGTATCTAGATTCGCCGATTATAATTCAACCTGGTAATGATTCCTCTTCAGAAAGATTCGGACGCGTCAACTTTTAGCCTTTAACTTTTTTAATATACATATATTTTCAGAACAAAATATTTAGATATTATATTAGGTATGAAGTTTACTTTTTTTATTGTTACATTTCTTGGAATATATTTTATTTAGTTGACAAGAAATTTTAATTTAAGTTACTTTATTCTAGAAACATATTTTAATTTTGTTTTTATTTATGTTTTATCTAAACATATATTTATTTTTGTGGTACTAATTCTTTGCTTTGGTTAAGAAACTTACATTTTTATTTTTATTTTAGAAGAAACTTTTATTTTATTTTTTACTATATAACATCCTTTCCCCTCGCTAATCTAACCTGTCCCATTCCCTCATCCTGGCAAGGATATGTTCATACCTTCTCGTTGGTCCTTGCAGAGCAATAACATATTTCAATATAGTATGGGTTAACTTTAAAACTAAACCCAATAAATTTAAATATTTAGACTTTATATCTAAAACTGATATAATATTTCAAAAATATTTTATTGGCGAAATGAACAAAAATAGCCTATCTAATAAACAAAAAATAATAAAAATTAATACAATTTTCAAACAAGTAGGTATAACATTTTCTTATGACAAGCATTTCTATTTACCTCCGCCCATGTACAATAAAGAGATGCCGACGGTTTTTGCAGGCTTTTAGTTTTTATACGATTTCAATTGACTTCGTACAAACTATACTATGTCCCGAACGAAATCCTGACTGATGTTTAGGCATTATGCAGTTTTCATTAAAATATAAATTTATTTGCTTATAAATAATTTTTTTCCAAAATCTTTGAAAGCATTGGTAATAAACTAATAGGACGTAAGTCATTTATGGAGGATGGTGACACTACCTTTGGTATAGGACAAATAATAGCTTCTTTCCACGCTTGAGGAAAGTAACCAGTCTCTAAACAACTATTTATAATATGCGTTATGAAAGGTACTATTACGGGAGCACAAAGTTTTATCATCGTCAAAGAGATATCGTCGCAACCATATGCATCTGACTTAATTGACTTTAACGCGTCTAAAATGTCCTCATTTCCGACTAAAGAAAAATGAAAATTAAGTGAATTTTTGTATTTACTATTATTGTATAAATTAATCATATCATTACATTCTAGAGTTTTATTATTTACAGTTAAAAAGTAATCATTTATTTTTGAAACATCTTTAATATTATCTGGTATATCATCGTTCTTAGCTGACTGAATATTCATTTCTCTGAGCTTTTCCCAAAATTTTTTTTTATTTTTTTCATTATATAAATGACTAATATATCCTGCTTTTTCCCGTCTTATGGAACTTAAAGTGAAGTTTCGTAATTGTTTATACCTGCTCCAGTTTTCATCAGTTGGATATAGGTTATATTTGCTTTATTTCCAAGTCTATTCTACATAAAACACAATATAACGATTTTAGTTAACACGAGCAGAGCTCTTGCTCCTTAGATACAAAAATGATCAACTACCTTGAGGTACGCTATCCCTGTGTATTTATACAGAGGATGTTACGTAAACAGTTATTAATATGAAAGGAATAATATTTGGTAGGAAGTCGAAATGGCTTCTACGATTCTAGGATACAAGTATTAAAATAAACAGAATGAATAGTCTTCCTCTTTACAACACAAAAGATAACAATTTTAGGAAGTCATGTAGGTTTTAAATGAATTTAGGAAATCACATATTTAGTTATTCCATGAAGTAACGTTTCTTTCAAAATAATTAAGTTGTTCATAGTCGACATATAGCAGACAACGTTAAATTTTAAGTTAACTCTTACTAAATGAAACGATTATGAATAAGGCAGGCCCTTGTAACAGGAAATATGTATACGTGCGTCTTTACGCAAGAAGAGTATCTAACAATTAAAACAAATATTTAATTCTTAACTTTTGGTATTGGTATTGCAGGGAATAAAAATACAGACTCAAAAAGTTTATATAAAAAAAGGGCCAAGTACAATAAAAATAATGTTCCTTTAAGTACCTAATTTTTGTCTTGGACTTTTTTATAAATGACAACATTTTTCTTTTTTTCAATTTTATTTCAGTTCTTTTATTTTTTGTTCCCTTGATCTTTTAAGACCATTAAACATTTCATTTGCAATGATGCTCTTATATCTTTCTTATCTTTCAAAAGTTTATTAACTTCGCCTTGCAGTTGGCAATTTTTACCTTCAAAATCACCAATTGTAACGTGTTTATTGCAAAGTCTTTTATTTTCCTTTTCTTTAACATTTTCTAATCCACTTTCCTAGTTAAAATGTAAATGTGAGTAGGAAACGAGAAAAATTATATTTTTTTCTCCACTCTTCTTTGCCCTCTGAGTATTACTCTAACAAATAGCAACACTGCATATAGTTCCGGTCATCTTAAAACGATTATTTATTATTAACTGGATATTTCATCTCCTTAAAATAAATATACATCATCTTATTGTATATACCTTCTCAAAATAAATGTAATTTAAACCAAATATTGTCCTTTATATAATAATCCACACGTTACTTAAAATGTCAAGAAGCACGTAAAAAACATAAAAAGGGGTCCATAACAATATAACATAACTAATAAACAAAATATCAAAATAATAGCAAATAAACACACAAAACGATTATAAAATGAACACAACAAACGTATGATTCACAACAAGGCATACACTATGACGCGAATTAAATATCTTAAAACTCGAACTTGGTTTTTTAAAAAAAATTATTTTGTAAAAAACACAAGTTGACAATTAACACAAATAAACTGACAGTAATTCGTTTAGTGACAGGAGAGGAATGATAGTAACTGATTTAATTTACAATGACAATGGTATATATACTAACAATTTGATTAGCACGGCAAGTGCTGACATGAACCATATGCATTTATTACAATGGTATTCTCCCTTCTTAGATCGGAAATAAGGGTGGAATCCTTGTTGACGCCGGATCTGGGGTTGTTTCCACTACCATACTTCCAGTTGGGTTGGTGCATTTGAATATGGTACTTCTGTTTTGAAATATAAAGTATCCTATAATCATAACAATAATTAAGAAAACAATAATTATCAGAATAATATTTAGGCTAGATTCGTTTTCTTCATAATGTTTTAGTGGTCTAATTTTCATTTTATTATAAGTTGTTTGTATTGTAGAAATTTCATCCAAGTTTTTTCTTGTAAGTGTAGTCTTTCTGTCTGCTTGTGTGATGAATTAGAAATTTGAATTTTTGGTAGTCTAAACTGTTCATGGGATGTCCAAGTTTTGTAATTCTCATTTCTCACCATAAATAATAACTGAGCAATTTTCGGGAATTATTATTAATGTTGGTTGATATATACTTAAAAATCCATTTTGTTTACAGAATTTTTGGATAGTGGTTTTATTAGTAGATATGACAATAAAGTGTCCTGGATTAATTATTTTAACGATAGAGTTGTGTAGAAAGACTGTAGATGGCTCACATTTATTATTTTGATTTCTTAAGATTTTTGTAATGCAGTTTTCTGGTTTTTCAATCAGGTTATTCGGGTGGCATATATGTTTATCTTCTATTTCAGGACATTCGTTGTTCATGAAATATTCTTTCAGAGGGCTGATTAATAGTAAGGGTTTTTTTTGGTATTATGATTTGGTTCTCTTTTAGGGATAGGGAAAAGTTTAAAATAATCATATTTTTCTTTTTCTACTAATGGAAAATGGATTGCTATTATAATTTTACCTTCTTTATAGAATAATTGTGTACTAGCAATTTTGTAATAGATTGCATAGTATTAAAATTTGGCAAATATTTCTTAATATCTTTTATTAATATTTCTAGATTATCCATCGGTATTATAGATGGGTGTAAAATATTTAACTGTGCAAACATAATTGCGTTTTCTAAGATTTAAAATTTCATTTACTGTATGACAAGTTAAAGCTATTAAAAATTGATCGAACTAAATAGCTCCCAAATTTCGTTAATACTTTGAAGTTTATTTACTTTATTTATTATGTAGTTCATTAACCTTATTTTCAATCGAATGTTTATTATTAGTTAACCCATATAAAGTTTCATTATATTTTGAAAATATGTTTTTTGTTAGGTCAACGTTTTTTATCACGTCTTCCTGTAATTGATTTTGATTATTTTCTTTCTGATTTTATTTTTGCCTTGTGATAAGTACGGCTAGTTGATGTCTGTACTTTATTGTCTAAATCAGCTACTACTGTTATTTGTTTATACTTAGAATTTTATTTCGAGGATCAGCTTGTAGATATACAGGGCGTTCTACATGAATTAGACGTGGGTCTTGTCTATCAGAATTAATATTTTCTAAATTTTGTTTTGTTGTACTATTTTATTTAGGGTTTTAATATTATCTACATGTTTATCGAGATAATCATTTATAATTTGTTCGTCTAAAAGGTCGAAAGGGTCTGTTAGATTATCATTGCCTTTAGTTATTTAAAATGGTGTAAATTTTGTTACAGAGTGGATTGTATTATTATAACCAATGAGTGCGTATTTTATTACTAAAGTTCTTATATTTTTAGTCGGTTCTTCCAAATTTAACGCTCTTAATTGTTCTAGTAATGTAGAATGAAAACGTTCTACAGTTGTATAATGAATTGTTATTTTATGTTTCTGTAAGGGTGAGAAATAATTGATAAATATTATCGCAAAGAACAAATATATATTAACACTCGTTAGAACATATCTTTACAAGGTTCTCAATCTGACTGTCCCTTTTTGTGTAAAAATGTCTATGCCTGCCTAATATTCTGGGTCACAGCCTCAGCCGTCGGAAAGTATAAACAATAAACAGTCATAAATTGTAGGAACATTATACTAGGAATAAGGCCGACCGGCGTCTCTATACATCGGGCTTATAATATTTCTTACATTCGGCCATGCTGCCATGTGGATGTTCTCAACCACATACACTAACAATACTCTTACATAATTTTTAAACTAAAACCCAAATCTAAATGAACTTCAATTACATATGAAACATATTACTAATGTGATAACCTCAGAATTTATAGCCATTATTTGAAATTTCTACAGAACTACAAACTATCCTTAATAGCTATGATGTTTTCAACATTTTCACAGTTCAATACTACTTTAAGTTACAGTCCATATCTGCACTCTACCCTAACTGAACCGTTACATTGGGCTACAACCCATATACGAAGGCTACAACCTTCTCACTTTGACACTAAACCATTTTATCGGGCTACAACCCACACACGAAGGCTACAACCTTCTCCACCTAAAACATTGGGCTACAACCCACATGCGAAGGCTACAACCTTCTCTATTTAAAACATTATATTGGACTACAACCCACATACGAAGGCTACAACCTTCTCCAACCAAAACATTGGGCTACAGCCCACATGCGAAGGCTACAACCTTCTCTATCTAAAACAATATATTGGGCTACAACCCACATACGAAGGCTACAACCTTCTCTATCTAAAACATTATATTGGGCTACAACCCACATACGAAGGCTACAACCTTCTCACTTCCTATTTACACTGTTCGTCTCGACACACAACCACCCATGGCTTTATATTCTCACTAGGAACAACTATCTTGCAACGTTTAACACCTCTTAAATCTTCAACTTCGTATCGATCATTAAATATTACCTTGGATACCCTAAATGGTCCTTTATATTTGGCCAAAAGTTTCTTACTAGATCCAGAATTCGCATCACTTGTAACAAGAACAAGTACCAAATCGTTTTCTTGATACTTTCTTGCATCCTTTTTATTTCGATCATAACGTTCCTTCTGTTTTCTTTGATCTTCACTTATATATTCCTTCATTTTACTTCTTAAAATGGAAATATCCACGCGGTCTAATTCATCTTGAATCGAATGCAATAAATTCGCTTCAGCAGTACTACAAGGTTGGTACCCCTAAAGACTTTGTGCAGGAGTTGTGTTTATGCCTTTATTAAAAGAAGTATTCATTGCACTTTGACACTGTTTCACAAGCGTATCTCATAAACGACTGTCTTTATCTGCACCTGTTGTAGCTAACATATTCAATAATGTCCTATTATATCTTTCACACTGTCCATTACTACGTGGCGTTGCTACGGCATTTAAAATGTGTTTTATTGAATAAGAGTTACAGAATGTATGAAATGTTTTTGAGGTAAAACAACTCCCACGGTCACTTATAATCCGATTAGGGACTCCAAATAAACACATAACTCCCTCTAGCACTTTTACTACCGTTTTAGCTTTGGTACTTTTAACCGGTTCAAATATCGAAAACTTGGTGAATGCATCCACTATTGCCAAAATATATTTATTCCCTTTTGCACTAGTTTCGAAGGGCCCAACATGATCAACGTGTATGGTGTGAAATGGAATAGCAGTTTTCTCAATAGGATGCAACTTTCCTTGTCGTTTTCTCATCGAATCTTTGTAATACGCACAATTAAGGCAAGCGTTTACATATCTGGTCACAATACGTCTCATTCTGGGAAACCAATAGTTTTGCTTAATCCTCTGAATTGTTTGCTCTACTCCTGGGTGACCATTTTTATCGTGACACAAAAAACAAACCTGCCAACGAGCAGGTCTTGGTACTACCCACAACTTTTGTCCGTCAGGCAACTTGCGATAAACCTTTTCATTCCTCAACTCGTATTCGTCAAAATAATTACGCGATTGAGAATTTGGTTTTCCTTCTTTTAAAATGTCTCGTATACGTACTAATTGTTCATCTTGCATTTGAGCTGCTAGGACCCAATCTCCTTCAGTAAGATCTACTTTATTAACCTCAACTATACTGTTCCTGCTCAGAGCATCAGCATGTCTCATACGTTGGCCAGGTCTGTATTTTATATCAAATGTGTATTCTTGTACTTCCAACCACCATCTCGCTACTCTAGGAATTAAGTCTTTTTTTGAAAAAGTTGTACGTAATGCATTACAATCTGTTATAATGGTGAATTGTAAACCTAGGAAATAAACTCGAAAATGTCGTAATGCAAATACTGCAGCCATGGTTTCCAACTCATAGGAATGATACCGCTTTTGATCAATTGTTGTTTGCTTGCTATAGTAAGCAACGACATGTTGCTTGTCGCCCTTAATCTGAACGAGTATGGCACCAAATCCCTCAGAACTCGCATCGGTATGAAGTTCCGTTGGCAATAAAGCATCAAAAACAGCTAATATTGGTCTCGATGTTAACATATCTTTCACGGTATCAAAAGCATTTTGCTGCAGTGTTCCCCATTGCCATTGTGTATTTTTACGAGTTAACATCGAGATGGGCCCTACAATCCTTGCAAAATTCTTAATAAATTTCCGAAAGTACCCCGCAAGCCCTAAAAATTGACGCACTTGTTTAACTGTCTTTGGAGGAACCATTTTCATAATAGCATCAACTTTATCTTTCCCAGGTCGAACACCTTCTGCTGAAATTTCACGTCCCAAATAGTTAATCTGAGTTTGGAAGAAAGAACACTTCTTAAGTTTCAATGTTAGATCATTTTCTCTTAAAGCCTCTAGCACTAGCCGTAAGTTTTGAAAACCCTCAGCTAGTCTTTGAAGGTATTATAATGTCATCAATATAAGGGAAGGCCACAGTATTTTTCAGCTTTCCCAAAACAGTGTTCATCAAACGCTGAAAAACAGCAGGAGAATTGGACAGCCCAAAAGGCATTCTTAGGAATTCGTAGTGCCCGTCTGGGGTCACGAATGCAGTTTTGGAAATAGATTTTTCTTCTACCGGCACTTGATAAAACCCAGAAGCCATATCTAAAGCCGTGAAATATTTGTTGCCTCCTAATCTATCAATTTGATCTTCGATTAATGGCAATGGGTATTTGTCCTTTATAGTGATAGCGTTTAATCGTCGATAATCGACACACACACGGTAATCTCCCGTTTTCTTTTTGACTACTAACACAGGACTGGCATAAGGAGACTCAGAATTTCTAATAATATTGTTTCGTAACAAATCTTCAATAATGTCATTTAAAATAGACTTTTCTGCTACTGAAAGTCGATAGGGACTATATACAACGGGTTGTTCGGAAACACATCTAATATCCATTTTAGCAGAATTAGTTTTACCCAATGTCGCTAAAGAAGTTGCAATCCTATCACTAAACTCATTTAGAAGCTCTTTACTTTAACTTATTGCTTTCCGAAATGTTTCCTATAGTAATTTCTAAGTTACCATCCTGCATTACTTCAAAACATGTCAGTTCACTCTTAAACTTCATATCACCCATTTGTTTGATAATAACATTATTTCCAAATTTGTACAAAAGAACATGCGGTAAATCCAGAAAATCGCGTCCCACTATACAATCGTGTGCGATCTGATTATCATTAACAACAACAACATCTAAATCAGCATCAGCTTCAGCAATTCTTAATTTTACCTTGACAACTCCTAGACTCACAGTTAAATTACCACAGAAACTCTTCAACATCGGATTATTATCATTTGTAGTAACTTCAAGATTTAACATCTGGACAATCCGGTTTCTTAAAATTGTACAAGAACTACCGGTGTCTATCAGACACTTAATCTTTAAACTATTCACGGCAACTATTTTTATATAAGGATTTATGACATTGCCTCTGACTTCATTAACAGTCTCTTTTCTAATAGACTTCATTTTTGAATGTGCAATTCTTTTGTTTATGACCCAGTCTCTTACATTTAAAACATTCAATCTTAGGTTTTGGACAGAATTTTGAATAATGTGGACCTTTGCAATTATAGCAAGTTATTGAATCGTTCTTAAAACCAGCAGCTTGACTGGGACGATTAAAATTAGGAGGTCGCTCATTACGAATGCTTTTCTGATAATTACTATAATTACTACTTGACGGGATATTCTTCTGAGTACTAAGGTATGAGTACAATTCACTAGTAGTTGAAATTCTACTTGATCTTGCTGCCCGTTGTATGTTTTCATTTTTTAATCCCGATATAACAGCATCAACTAAATACTCCTCGGGTATATCGATTTGTAAGGCCTTTAATTTATTTAATTTGTCAAAACAATACTCACATAAATCTTGTCCTGGTTTGGCTTCATACAAAGCTGCCTCCCGCAATAAGTACCCAAACGGCAACGGTTTTTTAAATTGATTAATTAATTGTTTTTTTATTACCTTCCAATCAGGATGCATGTGATCTTGCATATCATACCAACGCCTTGCCATGCCTCGAAACCTGCTAGCAACCAATTTGACAACAGTGGCACTATTCCATCCATAACTTTCTGCTAGTTCATCAACACGATTTACCCATTTTTCAACACATTGTTCACTTTGCGGATCAAACGGGGGTATAACACTTTCATCACATAACGAAGCACCAGCACCTTGCAATTTAGAAACGTACTTTTCTAATTTCTCCAAACGCTTCAACTTACACCGTACACTTTCCTCTTCCGAAGAACTCGAACTTGACGATGGACTGCGTCGTCTTTTTCCCTTATCACTACCCTTTTTCTTGGATCCGGACCTGTTCTTAGAGCGTCCCATTTTGTCACTATTTTATAAAACGTCTTTTCAACACAAACAAAATAAAATAAATATTATGTAGCGTGCGACAAATAAAATACTTTAGTTAAATAGGAGGAGTTATCCCTCCGCTGCTTTGTAAGGGTGAGAAATAATTGATAAATATTATCGCAAAGAACAAATATATATTAACACTCGTTAGAACATATCTTTACAAGGTTCTCAATCTGACTGTCCCTTTTTGTGTAAAAATGTCTATGCCTGCCTAATATTCTGGGTCACAGCCTCAGCCGTCGGAAAGTATAAACAATAAACAGTCATAAATTGTAGGAACATTATACTAGGAATAAGGCCGACCGGCGTCTCTATACATCGGGCTTATAATATTTCTTACATTTCGTACAAAATTAGCAAATTTTTGAATTGAAGGCCTTGATCACACGTAATTATTTTTGGTAAGCCAAAGTGTGAAATAAATGTTAGCAAATTATCGAGTATATCAACTGCATTGACTGTTGATGTATATGCTTAAACAAAACCAGAAAAACTATCTAAAATAGTCAAAAACGGTTGTTCAAATGGATATGTATCAATGGGAGTGGGTTTAAATTTTAAAACGTGGGTGTCTTTCGTATTTTGTTTTTTTGACATATTTGGCAAGTATTTATATAATTTGTTACGTCATTATTAATATCTGGCCAATAATAAGATTTTAGGATTGATTTTACAGTTTAGTTTATGCCTTTATGTATTGTTTTTCCTTCGTGGTGGTATTTTATTTTTTTTCTAACTGATCCTTTTTTTCTACATCTCGCAAAGTAGTGGGGCATTCAACAAGTTTCAAACGAGTTTTTAAAATAATTTTGAATAATGTTGATTATTATTTCTTTTGATTTAGTTCTGAAATGTAGTGCATATAATGTTTTAGGTGCAAGAAATTCCTTTATGACTTTGGTTAGATGTACTTCTAAATTATCTGATGGCAAAATTATATAAAGCTTAGTTTTTTCATTATTATGTAATTTTGTTCTTTGTGTAATTATTCTACTTACATTATTTGTTACAAAGAAAATTACTTGATTTTTATAATAATTTTATTTCTAAAAAGGATTTTCTGTAGCTGAATGTACAGTTTCATTATCACTGTTTTGTCCATTGTCATTGTCAGGTTGGTTTAATACAATATTTTGGATAACATTAATTTTAGGTGATGTTTGATTTACTAAAGGTACGATATTGGCAGGGTGAAAGTCTGGAATATCTGTATATAGATCAGGGGGACTATTACCTATAGGATTTTCCAAAAAATCGTTGTAATTTTATTTTGATCTAAATCGTCAGCGTTTGCGATAACTGAATCATTTTCTAGTGCATTAATTTCTATACGAGATAAAGCGTCGGCGTTGGTGTTGTTTTTACCTTTTTTTATAAACTATATTATAATCGTATTCTTCAAGTTTCAATCTCCAACGAACTAAGCGCGAATTTGGTTCTTTCATATTAAAAAGCCATTGAAGTGGTTTATAGTCTGTCACGATAGTGAATTTTCTACCGAATAGTACCGGACGATAAAATTTGCAAAAATTTACAATCGCACATAGCTCACGCTCTATGGTTGAGTAGTTTTGTTTAGCAGGGTTAGGGTTCTACCAGCATGTGCTATAGGTAGATCTTGTCCTATAGGGCCTTGACTGAGGATACCGGAAATGGCTAGGTTAGACGCATCTGTTGTTAGTATAAACGGCTGAGAAAAGTCAGGATATTGTAAAATAGGTGCATTAGTTAAAAGCGTTTTACACTTTTCAAAAGCTTCTGTAGATTCAGGTGTTTGAAAAATTTTTTTCGTTCTTCTTTAAACACTTTGTTAAAGGTTTAGTAATATGGGCAAAGTTTTTTATAAACTTACGATAGTATCCGACTAGACCAAGAAAAGGTTTAATTTCTTTCGCTGTTCTAGGTATATGAAATTTTGTACCGCAATTATTTTTTTTGGATTTGGTTTAATGCCTTCAGGTGTAATCACGTCCTAAAAATTCAACATTTTTTGTTAAAAATCCCGACTTATCTAATTGAATTTTTAAATTTGAATCTCTTAATCTTGAAAATACTAATTTTAAATTTGAAATATGTTCTTGTAGTGAAATGGAGAAAATAATATCATCCATATAAACTAAACATTTTGCCTTGTATGTCTTTCAATACATTGTCCATTACTCTTTGGAAAGTAGCTGGTGCGTGAAGTCCAAATGGCATTCGAACGTATTCGTAATGTCCATTTTCTACATTAAAAGCTGTTTTAGGGATAGAATCTTTAATGCATTTCTATCTGGTGGAAACCGGATGCAAGATCGAGTGTTGAAAAATAGTTGCATTTACCTAATTTGTCCAAAATATCATCGATATTTGGTATAGGATACCTATCATCGATTGTTTTTTCATTCAATTTTCGGTAGTCGACAACTATTTGCCATTTTTATTTGCCGCTAGCCTCTAATATATTTTGGACTATCCAAATTGGGCTAGACCAAAGTGATGCTGAGGGTCTAATTATTCCGTCATCTAACATTTTAGAAATTTGTTTTTGTACTTCCGGTTTATGCACAAATGAGAACCGATATGATTTTGTATGTACAGGTACTTCATCAGATGTTTTTATTTCGTGTTTGACTTGGTTTGTAAAAGTTAATTTAGAATATTCAATATAAAAAATATCCTTAAATTTATTACATAACTTGAAAATTTCGTATTTTTCTTCGCTTTTTAAATGATTTACACGTGTCGAATTATTTGTTTGTTTCTGGCTTGTATTGTTCATTGTTAGGAATACAATTATTAGTCTCAAAATTATAGACATCAAAGTGTTGTTTTAATGGGTAACAGATAAGAGGGTTATCTAGTGTTACTGAAATAGTTTTGTCTTTGTAATTATACATTTCAAAGTAAGCTTGTCCGTTTTTTGCAGTTGCAGTTGTCTCTGGTATATACAATAGATCGTCTATTGTGCATTCAGGGATAAAGATTTCTCCGTAATCTATGTTTACTGGGTAATCTTTTATCAAAGTTTCAAATGGAGGAATCTCGAACGTAAACGAGGTTTCGTAAGCTTGCCGATAATAAAACGGGATTGTGATTTCATCATTTACTAACTGCTGATTCGGAATGTCTATTGATAAATTTAATTTAATTAGGTCATTCAGTCCTAAAATTCCGTCAAAATATGTATTCGTGGAAATTAAATAATAAAAATTCTATTTGATGGTCACTATTAAATTCTTGAAACGCTGGTATCGTAGCTCGGTATCTAATTTCTTTTTCTCCTAATGATGTTTTTAGACTAGAAAGATTGTGATATATTAAATCAGGGAAATAATTTTCTGCGATAGATGATTTTAAAATTGATGTAAAAGCTCCTGTGTCGATTAATAATTTAATATTTGGATTACATATTTGTACATAGGGTAAAGAATTTACTACAGCCGAATTCATTTCAATTAGGTCTGATTGTGTATTACAGGGTCCTGTTGAAAATTTGTATCATCTAAATTTATGTCGTCTGGTTGATTAGCAGTATAATCAACATAATCATAATTAGTTGAATAATCAAATGAAGGATCTGGACAGGCTAAATAATTTTCTTCCTCAATTTCTGAATATTGATATTGATTTTGATTATCGTGATAGTCTTCAGTATTCGCGAAATTATGTACTTCTCTGTTTGAATTAAAATTTGTTCTGTTAAAATTACTAGGTGCTCTCGATTGAGTGGACATTGGTTCGGGTGTGAATTGATTTTGATTAGAAAATTTATTAGGTTTAAAAATGTTTTGAGGTCTACCAAAAACTTGACTAGGGAATACTGGTTTTGTAGACATTCGTTGTTGAAAATTTGGTATATTACGAGGTTGATTAAAATTTTGCATATTACGAGGTTGATTAAAATTATTATTATCATAAAATGGTTTAGGTGATGATGGTAAATTTTGTTTATATTGTTGTGGTTGCGAGTATGATTGTCTATGATTATAATTAGGCACTGATTGATTACTTTTATTATTTTGTAAAGTTGTAGTTAAATTTTTTGTTTGCTCAAAATTTTCGTCTTCAATAGTATATGCCATTGCTGTTTCAAGACAATCGGGTTTTTGTAAATCGATTTTGTCTTGTAATCTGTCAGGCAAATTACGTAGATATGTTTTTAGTGAAAGTGAATCATACCGATTTAAATATATTAATTTTGTAGCCATAGGCATTTCTGCTTCTGAAAGACTGTTAATTTTAAAAGCAACTTTACTACGTGCTAATTGAATTCTTTGTGCAAATTGTATACGGTGTTCATTTTTGTATGGTCTTAAAGTTAATAAATTTTGTTCTAAGCAATGTAAACTTCTGTGATCGCCAAAACTTATTCTCAAAGAAATTTTTATTTGTTCCCAAGTTCGTCTGGAACCAATTAATATTTGAGCTCTTTCGGTTAATTTACCTAAAATAACTCTTAGCAAATATTTGTTTAAAGTTTCATCGTTAGAGCGATATAGTTCAATAAATTGATCACATGTAGATATAAAAATTTCTAAACTATATTCATCACCATTGTAATTACCAATTGTGTTTGCATAGGCTTGTAAGACTGTAAATTTGGTTGTGATACTTGACCTCCAGTTGCCATTTTTTCTAATTTAGTATCTGACAAATTTAAAGATTTTTCTAATAGATCACTTAACAGATCTTCCATAAACTAATTAAACTAATTTTAATATATTTTTTTTTTTCGAAAAAAAAAAACAGCAATAAAATATAAATATAAAACTTACTAAAAAGTAATAGTATATAATTACTTCGACGATTTCAACGTTAAATAATATTTAAATATGCTATATTAAACTTAAATAAAAATTATATTTTTCAAAAATATAAACTTAAAGGAAATAAATATGGTAAAATTAGGAAAATGTGGGAAAATATTTCAATTTTCAAATTCTTCTTTAAATATGTTCGAGGTCTCTTTGATAGAGTTCGAACGCAAAATTGTTGATGTTAAATTTGACAATTGATCTGACTTTCTTTAAATAGATGTGAACGGTCCTACCTTACAAATCCAACAATTTTCGGAGGGGTGTTGTCCACGATGGACTGGTTGATCACGATGACCAGGGATGTTATGGTGTTAGCTGTACCGGAGTTCTATCTTCTTTCCTGCCTCTTCTGACAAGCTACTCAGTTCACTTGCGGATTGAACCTACTTTAATTCAGCCCAATATGTCTCCTCCAGATTCTTCTTCGATAGAGTAATTTTGAAAAAGATGCACGATGCACTTGTACACTTGGATGAATTATTAGGAACGAAAGTTCTTTGATTTGTCTAAAACTTAAAAAAAAATACGTTGGAATTACGAATAATCGTAATTATCTTCGATAGACTGACAAATCCGACTCGACTGCGCCAATTAAATGTCTTAAAACTCAACTTGGTTTTTAAAAAAATTAATTTTAATATAAAAACATAAGTTGAAAATTAACACAAATAAACTGACAGTAATTCGTTTAGTGACAGGAGAGGAATAATAGTAACTGATTTAATTTACAATAACAATGGTATATATACTAACAATTTGATTAGCACAGCAAGTGCTGACATGAACAATATGCATTTATTACAATGATATTACTCGCGTTACTTCCCTGCCGTTTCTCCTCACCCAAATTAATAGGTAACCTACTCCTTTACGGACCTCGTGCAAAATTGAAAAAAATGTATTTAACATTTAAATTATATCTTAATATTAAAAAAAAAAAAAACAGTAAATAGGCCAGATTTTAATAGTATAGCAATAAATGACCCAAATAGTGACATTAAAGCAGTAGAGAAGACTAAATATTTCGGAATCATTGTAGTCGGCATTTAAAGTGGTCTGATCATATTATTTATCTGACAAAAATAATATGTAAATTGATACATAAATTCTATAAAATAATATCTAAATACAAAATTAATTACCTTAGTATACAAAGCTCCAATAGAATCATTATTAAGATATGAAATAATTGTATAGAGTGGGACATAAATGTAAACTACAACCCTTGACCGTTATTCAAAATGTAATTCTAAAAATAATGTTCAATAAAAACTGGCTTTATCCGATGAAATATGCTATACAATGAAAACATGTGCAACACAAATACCTTCTATAATCAATCAGTTTGTTCTTATTTTCATAAAATAGAGTAGCGTTCAGTGTCAAACTAGAGGCAAGGTTAATAGACAATTAATAATACCTACAAATCGAAAAACTATAAACTTAAAATTCATGGATTCATTGGCTCCTTAATTTTGTAATCTACTACTAAATTAAATAAAACATATAAAAAAAAACAAGAAAAATTTTAACAAAAAATGTAGACTGTTTATTGTAAAAACTATGACGAATTTTATGGAATTATGATGTAGGCAAGTTGTACAAATTATTTTGTTACACAAATTATTAAATTATTTCATGTTACAATTGAGATATAATATTAGTCATTATTATATTGTACCTTGTAGGTATTTCATTAAGACTATTTAATGCATATTATTGAAAATATCATGTATATATATATATATATATATATATATATATATATATATATATATATATATATATATATATATATATATATATATATATATATAATATATATATTTATATATATATATATATATCTATATTATATAAACAATCCCACTTATTCACTAGTTCAAATGAAAGACTATATAATACAAGGCAAACTGTTAATTCCTATCCATAGGACAACTTTCAAAGATTCACATTATTATAATTGTTGTGCTATTTAATAATTTGTCAAATGAAGGAAGGGATCTCCCTCCCCAAAAATTCAAAAAATCATTATTATTAAAAAATGGCTTCTATTTTGTAAATGAGTTCCTAGACAAAGTAGTCTGTTAGGTTATACAATTTTATTATCTTATTAAAATCCAACACTGAAATAGTTTTCCACGAAACACCAAAACACCATATACTGCATTCGACGCGCGTTTTGCCAACCAAATTGACATCATCTGGAGATGATTAAAACTAACCTTATGCTAACAATGTATCCTATTGTCATGATTCAGCCAATAGAGCGATCTATTTAGAATTGGTTCTTTGTCACTATTCATACAATTTTTACATTTTGTGCTTTCCATGCTTTCAAATGCATCCAACTGTCTAGTTTTTGTTACATTTCTAATTAATCTTAAATTGCTAATACCTTTTTTTATGGTTCTCAAACGCATGTTGGGCAGCACTAAACTATCTGTTCTACCATATTTAAGATGAGCCATATGCTCTTTGAATCTAGTTTGAATTGATCATATAGTTTGTCCTACATACTTTTGATTGCAGTCTTTACTCGACTTTTCGTTAAAGACTTTTCGTTTGTTTCAATTTTGTCTTTTGGATTGTCTAAAAGTTGTAGTTTATTTATCGATGAATGAACCACTGTCATAACTATATCTTTGAAAATTTTACCAATCGAGGATCGAATGAAATCGATACAAATTTCGGATTTTCTCTTTCATTTTGAAAGGTGTAGGAATTTCGAAGTATCATTTTTAATTTACGTTTCCTAATTATTTTATCAATTTACATTATATCCATTAATCACAACTATATCCTTAATCAATGCATTTTCCTTTTCAAACCTCTCCTTTGAGGGAGAAGCTTAATAGACGATGAACTAGAAAATTAAAACTCGCCATTGTGTGTTGAACACAATGGTGAGAGTCCTTAAGGATATATCTTAGAGTGTTGGTATCTTTTCTGTATATGTCAAATTCTAACTTATTTTTACTATTTCTAATTATTAATAAATATAATAATGGTATTTGTCCAGAGTTTTCAATTTCATACGTGAATTTAACTGACTCGAAACGACTGTTTAATTGAGAAACAAAGTTGGCAATATCAGCAATTTTTGTATCAAACACTGCAAAAATATCATTCACATATATAAGTCCTGGGGAAATACTCGAATTATTCTTTCACTTCTATTTTGAATCTGTTCATGAATCTGTATCGTAAGGTTAGTGCTAATATTAGATTAATAGGGTCAGATATTTGTCTTCTAAAAACTTGCAAACGTTGTTTAGTTTTTTCAAATTTTGTTAGTTAAAATTCCAAAATCTTCACACATTTCAGAAAAAGTTACAATGTTTGCAAAGCAGAATTGGCTGGATTTAGAAATTAAATATCTATACAGAAAACGAAGTACCTACGCTTGAATTACGAGCATATGGACTTTACAAAAAACTTACCCATAAGTTAAATAATTTAGAATATGAACAATGGTGTGACTTTCAGAGAAACATGTTTTTATCAATACGAAATTTATTAAGGAAATGTCACAAAATAAAAAACAAAAGATTAATCAGTAGTAAGAAAGTGTTCCCAAATCACCATTGTAGAAAATCATTCCGCACAGTTGTTTGCTAAAGAAGAAATTGATGTCCTTAACAAGGGATTAAATTTTGCTTTTCCTACTTCTGTAGACATTTTGGATGAAATTGTTGCAAGTATTGAAAGTTCAATTCAATACCATCTTGAGGATTTGTCAGAGAAGCTTGCAGAAATCAAATCTTGATAAATATTGTCACTAAAGTAAATAGAAAGTCAAAATCCACAAAGGATAGAAAAATTATCAAACAGTTGCGTGAAAAAGATTGTTTTTACTTAAAAGTTAAGGGCAATAAGGTTGTTATTTTAGATAGAGACGACTATTATAAAAGGTTAGACGATCTGATTAATAATGGTCCTTGTACTGCTTGCCTAAGATACATAAGCCAGGAAAGTTGGTGCATCCTATTTTTTCAGCAATTGGATTGCCGACTTACCACCTATCAAAATGGTTAACAGAAGAATTCTAAAAATGGTTAACAGAAGAATTCCAAAGTTTACTTATTGCGCCACCTAGTTTCTCTGTGATTAATTCCAATGATTTCATTAATAAGGTGAAAAATATTCAATTGAAGGACGAAATTTTGATCTCCTTTGATTTGACGTGTGTTCATTGTTTCCAAGTGTTCCTATACCACAGACCTTGGACTACCTTAAGGATCTACTCGAAACAATCTCAGTCGAGATGTAGTAAAAGAATATCTTCAACTGACTAAACTTTGCATAAAACTAAATGCTTTCGATTCAATGATAATTTTTTTGAATAACATGAAGAAACAGCAATGGGTAACTTTGTCACCATTCATTGCCAGTCTCTTCATGAACAGAATCGAAATAGAAGCAAAAAAAGAAATCGAGTATTTCCCCAGAGTTTGGCTTATAGGTATGTGTATGATATTTTTGCAGTGTTGATACAAAAGGCGCTGATATTGAGAACTTTGTTTTTAAATTAAAGTCGTTTCGCGTCAGTTAAATTCACATAGATATTGAAAACTCTGGACAACTACCACGTTAATTATAATAATAACTAGAAATAGTGAAAATAAGTTAGAATTTGACATATACAGAAAATATACCAACAACTCTAAGATATATCCTTATAGACTCTCAGCATGTGTTAAGAGACCTAGTTTACCTGATTTATTAAAATAGATACTGACAATTGCTTATAAACTGTTCAATAAGTGTACTAAGTTTTATATCAATATCTCAATCTGTTTGATAATTAAAAAATAAACTAAAAAAAAAAAAATTTAAACGCCCTGTATCTCTGAAACTACGCAAAATGTGATGGGTCTATTGTAACATTTTTCTTAAAGTTGGATCCTCCATCAATTGGTGTACTTCCATCGATTACATGGGTATGCGACAAAGGCATATTCACGCTTTATACATGACTCCTTTCTTAATAATGTACATATACCTGCTAGATATGTATTCTATTTAGGAATTGATTTTTAACTTTATTTTTTTCATGTAGTATTCGACTATACAAAACACCCGAGTAAACCTGATCCCACTGGTGAATGTCATCCAGATCTCCGTCTTCGTGGTCACCAAAAAAGAAGGTTACGGTCTATCGTGGAATCCCAATCTCAATGGTTATCTCCTCTCTGCCAGCGATGATCATACCATTTGTTTATGGGACATAAATGCAACACCTAAAGAAAATCGTATTATTGATGCCAAAACTATATTTACTGGCCACACAGCTGTTGTTGAAGATGTTGCATGGCATCTTCTTCATGAAAGTTTATTTGGGTCAGTAGCTGATGACCAAAAATTAATGATTTGGGACACACGGTGTAATAACACAAGTAAACCATCCCATACTGTTGATGCCCATACAGCTGAGGTTAATTGCCTCAGTTTCAATCCCTATTCAGAATTCATTCTTGCTACAGGAAGTGCAGATAAAACAGTAGCTCTTTGGGATTTAAGAAACTTAAAATTGAAATTACACAGTTTTGAATCACATAAGGATGAGATTTTTCAAGTCCAATGGTCACCTCATAATGAAACAATATTAGCTTCTTCTGGTACTGATAGGAGACTGCATGTTTGGGATCTAAGTAAGATTGGTGAGGAACAAAGTCCAGAAGATGCCGAAGATGGCCCTCCTGAATTGTTGTTTATTCATGGAGGTCATACTGCTAAAATTTCAGGTTAGTTAAAAATCTGATTAACTAACGGATTTCACAATAATTATTGTAAATTTCGTGGTATACATTTATTTTACTCAAAATAATTCAAAAAATAATCATGGATTTAAAAATCGTTAATATGTAAACATAATACAGAAATTATGGAAAAATTAAACTTGATCTGTCTGATCGTATCAGATATGTCCTAAGTGAAGGTGAAGTATTATTTACAGAACTCAGATTTTGTAGGTGCTATTTTGAAAATTTCACACGTCACTTTTTGGCCAATTAGAAGTTTGTTTTTGGTTTTGTCACCATGGCAACCCAAAAAATTTGAAATATATGACATTTGCTTTTATATAAAAATGGAATTTTATTTTTGATATTAAACGAAATAATTATAAAAAAAAATCACTGAGCTTGTAAAACAACATTTTATTTCATGCTTAATTATGATCATTAACTAAGTAAATATTTCAAATGTTTAAGATTTTTTTAAAAACCCCTCGCATTTCAATGGTGAATACATCGGTGAAGAATTTATATCAATTAAATGTCTATGCTTGACTACATAAATATATTATTTTGAAACAATTTTATTTAACTTATCTTTTCTACTTTTTGAAAACTTATGAAACTTCCAGTAACTTTCTTTGTACTAATCTGGGTAACTTCTCATTTTGGTTTTCCTCCATATTACACTTCTCAATCAGGTATGATAAGTATTTCAATTTTAGATGGCTTCTTTTAACTATACAAAGTTCTTCGCATTATGCGCATAATGTATATTTCTGTTCTTTTTCCATTCTCTATAATCTTATTCTTTAAAAACCTAGAAAACAACTTCAACAATAGAAATATCGAGCTTAAACTGATAGTTAAACTGTCAGTGAAATAATGATAAATAACTAATGACGTTTTGTTTCAAAGCCATCTCTGTTAGTTATAATGTGCTGAAATTGAGCTATACCATGTGTATAAAACATGAAAATTAATTTTAAAAAAACAACATTCCACCTATTTTAGTGAAAAAAACTTACTTCATAACACACAAACAGAGTTGTCTTAAACAATTTTCAGTAATTTTTTTGAAACTAAAAAAGGGTGGAAAGGATATTATTTATCTATTATACGTATATAGTTATTCCGGTTCACCCAAATTGGATTTCACCCATTTTAGTGAAGAAAATATAATATAAAACATTTCAGTAGATATATAATGAACCCCTTATGAGTAGTTTTTTGCCACTAAAATGGGTGAGAAGATTTTTTTAACATTGCATATATGTAGATATCCTGCATATAGGTATCTATTATGAGATTTCAAAATATAAAAAGAAGTTCCACTTATTTTAGTAAACAAAAGTTATTTCATAACACACAAATAGAGTTGACTTAAACGATTTTTAGTTATTTTTTGAAACTAAAATGGGTGGAAAAGATATTATTTATGTCTTATACGTATAGGTATTCCGGTTCACCCAAACTGTTGTAACATTAGAAAATATAGGAAAAACATGATTCCACCCATTTTAGTGAAGAAAACATAATATAAAACATTACAATGAATATATATTAACCCCTCATGAGTAGTTTTTTGCAACCAAAATGGGTGGAAAGATTTTTTTTAACATTGCATATATTTAGATATCTTGCAACTATATGGATATCTCTACTGTTATGATATTTCAAAATATAAAAAAAAACGTTCCCCTCACTACTAAACAAAACATAGCTTTTAATGATGTAATAGATTTGCCTTGAACGATTTTCAATAGTTTTTCAAAATTAAACTTGGAATGTATTTTTTATCTATAGATATGCAAACTGAAATTTTTAAAGAGTTAACGTTGCAAATAAAACAAACCTGAAAATAGACCTAAAAGTTTCGAAACAACAATATTCTGCAAACTTTAGTTTATAAAAAAGCTTTGTAAATATATCTTGTATTAAGATTAACACTAAAATACAACATAGTCAGATAACTTTTACTTATTATAATTATTATTTGTAATATTAAATACACAGTTGTTATAAACACTTGATGGATGATTTAAACCACTTGTCAAAGCGGTGATGCTAGCTTTGTTGCTCCTCATAGCTTCAATTAAATCCTGATGATGTTCAGCATCCAGCTGAAGGTATGGCTTGATCAGGGATGTAAAATTACATGTAATTTATTTTTATGTAATGTTACACGGTATTGTTACATGTAACATTGTAATGTTACGTTTTATATTACACTATTCCAAAATGTATTCATTTATCTGCATCATATATTATAACAAATCTCACGTCAATAAATACGAGAATATCTACTTAATGAAATTTAAAAAAATTCTTATGATATATATTTGACATAGATAATACAAAATCAAATAATCTTCTGAAAGAAACACAACACAACGATACTAAATAATCTATTAAATAAACTATAAATGAAAACGGTTAGCTAACTAAGCATTATCTTAGATAATAGTTAGAATCAGAAGATAATTTATCTTCAAATGAATAGTCGTTAGCATCAAAACCAGAAAAACTACCATTGTTTGGTTCCATAAAAGCACCACCTCTTATTTTCTGCAATCCTGAAGTTCCTGCTACATTTGATGCTGGCTGAAGATCTTCAGAGTCTGATATTTCCAGCAAATCCATTTCGTGTTGTTCTTCTTGAGAATTTTCAGAACAATTGGTTGAATGTTCTGTATTTTTCTGTTGAGTTTTTTCTACATATTTTGACTTCTGCCTGATCTGAGTAATGGTAAATTGAACTTCAAATAGTTAAGTTTTATTACTTTATCGTCTTTCAGTCGATTTCTATTCTTATTGTGTATATTGCATTGTACACTAAAACTTCTTTCGACTGAGGCAGAAGTAGCCGAAAGTTCAAGAAATCGTAGTGCTAATTTAACTATTTCACCATCAGGGTAGTACGATTTGCACCAAACAACTGCCGACAAATGTTCTGCTGTTTTCCAAATATCTTCATCCTTGAATTGTTCTGACTTGCTTCGGTAATGAGCAAATTCGATCATAAACTTGATTTTATCAACATCCGGTAACTGGGCACATATATCATACAAACATTTCGCTGTTTGGGTACGCTCTTGTGCACTTAAACATTTACCCATTTTAACGGGATCAAGCATATTTGCGATTTTATGTACAGAACTTAAACAAAAAGTTGTTCGGTTTTCGATTGCCTTAACTACGATAATTTTATCCTCCTAAGTAAGTGGACACTGTCGAAGTTCGAAAAATGCTCCTCTAATTCGTTGGATATTTGACAAACATGACTTAGTTGTGGCGAATCACTTTGTATTTTTTTAATCCAGATGTATATTGGGTATAATAGTTTATAAAGCTCCTTCACCTTGTCCCAAAAATTGTCATTCAACATATTAGACCTACTTTCTTGTCCATTAGCTAGCTGCTTTATTAAAGTCGGCTTGTAGACTTTCTTCTATTGCCAAATGTTTGAGAGCCGTCTTATTTTTTAACAAACTCCATGCACATAACAACTGAGCACCATCTCATTTTGGATGGCAGTTTCAAGGTTGATATTTTACTTCTAAATGCCTTTCCTGCTGTGACAGGAGAACGATTAAATTAATCAACAGTTCTGTTTTTCAACAAAATTGGTCTTTATAATACCACTATTCTTTATTGTTTTCACAATATTGTTGGCGTCTTCGATCAGTTGACATATATTATCGATTTTTATCAGATCCTTTATAAGTAAATCTAATCCATGAGCCAGGCAGCCATAACAATAAAGTGAGGGATATTTTTTCTGTAAAATACTCCACGCTTTCTTCATGTTCGATGCGTTATCCGTAACTAGTCCGGCTACTTTATTATTGCCAATTTTTTCGATTACGAGAGAAATTTGTTCAGCAATATATTCCCCTGTGTGCCGTTCAGTTTTGGTACTAAGAGAATGGATTAAAATGGGTTTTGGAGTGGTACAAATAAAATTTATGATACTTTCTCGTCTGACATTGCTCCGGCCATCACATGTTAAACCGACAAATTTAGAACGTGATAATAAATTCACACATATTTCTTCGACTGTAGACTTTATCGAAATAAGAAGTTGACATTTTAAATCTTGATGGAGTGATAAAAGCAGGTCTCATGGTGGAGAAGAAGTCGATCCAATAGGGATCTTCAATTAATGAAAATGGGGAGCCTGATGAACATAGGGCCCGACATATTTTTCATTTAATATATCTTGATTTTCACTATTTAAACTATCGAAAAAAAAAATGACTTATTACCACCCTGCATGGCAAATGGACCTTTTCGCATAAAGTTTTCGGGTTGTTGTGACTTCTGCTTTGATGTATCGGCATCTCTCAGTTGTTGTGTTAAAGTAGGAGTGCTAACTTGCATTTCAGTAATCGCACAGGATTCCCTTGCAGTAATAGAGCTAAACGGTTTAATTTTAGAGCATTTGACCAAGACTGAGTTTAACTTTTCCTTAGGAATCTGTTTACACTTTTTAAACACATGAGTTTTCATCAGAGATGCATTTTCCGCGGATGTCCAATTGCAATACATACATTTATACGAATCTTTGCGCTGGCCTTTTACTGTTTCTTTGAGAAAGAATTTTCGAGCAATGGACGGTGTCTTACCCATCGTGGTTGCTTTCTATCCTGTATATATAAAGTAGAAATAACATAATTAGGAATATTTTTAAAAAGTTGACAAAACGGTTAAATGTTACCTGAATATTAATTTATCACAATAATAAATAATACAGTCGACAAAGTCCGCTTAACTTTAAGAATGAGTAATGACTAATGACTGAACACGGTGTTGTTCCGTTGGACATTGGCTGCGAACTCGAGTCGGCGCCGGCGCAGTGCAGTTGAATTTTGATGTGTAACATATATGTAAGTAATATATTTTTAGCAGTGTAATATTACACGATATATTACGTTACACTTTTATATTACGCATGTAATATTACAGGCTTACATCCCTGGGCTTGATTGATTTGCTGTTTCTGTGTCCGGTTATTTTAATAAGTTGCTGTTCACCAATTCCTTGTTTTGCTAAATTGGAAACGGCTCTTGATCGATTTTTCACTTTAGTTTTTTTCATGCCGATTCCAATACTAGCTCCCGCTGTCTTAAACCAAGTGAATATCGTATTTTTCCCGATAGGACAATTCTTATACCATCCTTTAGACTCGGGATGATTCCAATTTGGATTTGATGTTAAAAATAGTTTTTCAGTTTTTATATGGTTGTTTCTTTTGATCAACAATTTTTTGAACAACCAAACAGGGCAAACATCAGGATTTTCATTATTTGTAACTAGCCATTTACTGTCAGATAGCTTTTTTTAACCACCCTGGGCGGTTTTAGAAAATACTGGTTGTATTCAATCCGTCCAGTTAAATTACCTTTGTTGTCACTTTCCTCCATAAAATATTGTTACGCCACTGGACTGTGTAGACTGGTTAGATGAGACTGGAATTGTACACGAACGGCCGGAAATATTCTGGAATGCCCTAGACCGTGTGAACGGATGTATAAATAAGACACACGGTGGGCCGAGCATCAATCTTAAGTTGAACGTGAACGAGTAAAGAAGAAATAAGAAAGACTTATAAGTGTTCAAGTGTGATTATAGTTAAGACAGTAATTAATCTATTGTTTTTAGTTGTTAATTA
>JANEYF010002580.1:0-67815 GCA_029963845.1 Rhamnusium bicolor | reverse complement strand
AAACGGGGATTGCAGTCATAACTGCAATCCCCGTTTAAAAATTAAAAATATTTGTTTTTAACATAGACAGTCGTCTAATTTCTCTCTCTGAATATATATACACACACACACATTTTTATATTTTGTATAACGAACTTCTAGTAGATTAGTAACATGTGAAGTAATATAATAGAAAAGTCACTAAATTAATTCTAGAGCTACAAAGAAACAAATAATTACCAGAAACGAATAAATAAATTTATTTGAAACAATTCCCTAGCAATTAATTACATTCTATTATGTTTATAATATATAATATATCATAACATGATAAGCTTTCATAAACGCAAGTTTATTAATGACCGAGTTAGACACTTACTCCCAATATAATTAATAACAGCACATAATAATTATATTACCTACCTAATATCATTTATACAAGAACTTGTTATAGATCAATTAAGAAGAACATTCTGTTTTTTGCCATTTTTAGCAATTTTCGAGGGTTTTTTACAATTTACTTAGATTTAAAACGGCTTGTGGTCTAAATATACTTTAGATTCGTATTCAGCGGATCGAAATACATAAAAATTAGGCTTGGTTTAGATCCACAAAAAATTTTTTATTACCGAAACATCAAATTTTCGCTATTTTTTACGGTTTTTCAATTTACTCGATATTTGAGGGTGTACGGTCCAAACTGACTTCAAATTCGGATTCAGCGGGTCGAAATACATGTCGGGAGGTAGGTGGCGTCAAATGTACAAATAACTTTTTTTTTGTGTGCCGGTGTTATGTTTAAAAGATGTATTTACTAAAATATTTTTTTTACCACATCGCATTTAAAAAGAGAAATTTTAAATTAATGTAATAACTAAAATAAGAAATTAGTATTAGTCAGAATCATATAACTGACCTAATATTTTTAGTTGCAATTAGAATTTAATTCAACCAAGGAAACTACAAGCAATAACAGGCTTTCTTGTGAATTCCTTTACAACAACCTTTCCTTGTTATTTGAAATTATATTCCTTAATCTTGCATTATAAATATTTCATATTGCCTATATTTCCTTTATGTAACAGATGCATGCATCAGTACAAACGTAATGTAAGAATACTAAAACAGTAACTTACTTTTACTGGCATAACATGTGGATGTTTTCTATGAAAATTGCTAGAGCACACTATGGGAGCATTTACTACATGTAATTTTGCTAAACATACATCGCAACCATTTGGTGATCAGTGGTGGGTAGTCAGGAAATAGGCATTATATTTCTATATTAATGTGTTATGGCAGTGATTTATTTATTTAAAAATTTGTTGTTTTTACTTTAATTACAAATCAATAAAAATATACACACAGTAATTATGATATTTTTTTGACTACTAGATATTATTTGATGTATTATACATTTTGTTCTTCCTAAATGATATATTTTCCATATTCTGTCTGTTCAACTGTGCATACTGGAGTGTCATATTTCTAAAAAAATTTGCAAAATAAAGTTTACTATCATCCACTCTTGATCATAATGTGGTGTATTGAACAATTTTATCTAGAGAATATCGTAACAAAACCGTAAATAAAATACAATCTGACCATCAATGCATGATTTTTTTTTTGTTAAAGTTTAATTCTTAAGCCTCTAGGACTTAATATTTAATTTTGAATCTCCACTAAATGTACACGGTGTTCAATTTAAGACTCCTCTTTTGATTATTATGTTTCTTTTTTCTGTAGATTCAAATATCTGTATGAAAAAATGTTTCAATGACACATAAATGGGCCGTAAACATAATCTCATTTTTTTTGTATTTAATATAATATGCGTTTACAGGTATTAAATTAAATTTACAAATTTTTCAGAATATCTCCAAAACCACCTTTCCAAGATAGGTTCCACACAGTATTTTTGAAAAGAGACTTTCAAACTCTGTCCTAATATGTAAAAATATATATGGTGTTCCTGTTAATAAAATTGCGGTTATATTTACTGCCCATTTTTGTGTCATACATTTTTTCTATATATTTATCTGATATCTACGGAAAAAAATTATAATATTTAATATTTTAAACAGCTGAAAATAACGTTCAAACAGGGAGCCTGTTAAATTGAACCATTATTAGTGGCTGACATTTTTATTATTAAAATATGGGCCACATTTTTTATGGACGCTTTTTAACCTCCACTGAATGTAGAAATATGTGACACCTGGATATTCAGTAGACGTCTACTATATTTTATTCTCACTGAACGTATGTATATAGAAAAACAAAAAAAAGTATCTATTATATTATTATTAGAAACATATTTACTAAAAACAGAGGCAAGAAAATTTGTAAAAAATAAATTTAATACATTGCACGGAATTTGAATAAAACTGTTCACTTTATTTGTCATATGTACGTTGATCGCAGATTGATTACCTTCTCTAACTTATGTGAAGAAGTTTAATAACTAAATTATTGATTGACATTTGCAATAAACTATGACCCGTTTGTTTTGTTGTCTGAACATGTATCATAAATTTTCTTCTAACTTTACTCTCGAGGGTAATAATGTATACATAATATAATGTTTTTAGAATCATCTTTAATATCTTGTAAAATAAAAATGTGTATTTTCGTCCTGCAAGTAGGAACTTTTTTCGTATCTTGATGAGAACAATTTGCTGAAATTTCATCTTTATTTTAGTAATTGCGTAAATTTGCTAATTGCCTTACATAACAAATATGACGGTATTTAATTGAATCAAATAATGAATGATGTTGTGGATAATGTACTTTAAGCTTTAATTTAAATACAAATACGTACGCATTAAGTTCTATATTACACAATAATTATCAAATGAACTGACGCAAGTAAATAAAAACATTTTATCAGATTAACTAATTAATTGTTAAAAGTAGGTTAATTTCCCTATTAAAATATTTCATTTTGTACCAACACACATACATATAACGTTTTATGCACAATTTCTTATTAAGATATTAAAACAAAATATAAATTTCACAATTAACTTTTCGCTGAAAATTAAATGACAAATAAAATTGACTACATGAAATTAAAATTTAATTGCTTTAAGCCACACAAACATTATTATACGGAATGAATTAAAACAGAATTGTGTAAATTAAATCCTTTTCTGACACAACACCAAACAAACTTTTTAAGCAGCTATACGAAATAGATTTATACACCTTATCAAGATGTGATTATGGAACTCAGAAATGTCTAAATAATCTTCAATGTAATGGGATTGAATGTACAATGTTATGTTTAGATATAATTGAAATGTGAAATTAAAAACCTACAAATCAGAAATTTTATCGAACTTAAACCAAGTGTAGCTAATGGCTGTTCAGTTGAAGTAAGCGATGTATTCTGGAAATATCGGTAGGAATGACGTATCAACAGATTGTATTAGGTTTTAAACTAACTCTGACAAGATTGACTGAATACCCTTGTATTTGTCCTTTTTACATTCTTATACCTAATATAAGGAAGTATAGTAATCGTGATTTTTTTCGACCTCGAGATTTTGATTGATTAATACGTTTTGAACCCTCCTGAATCCATTCTGATTTTCCGAATGATGTCTGTCGGTGCGTGTGGTGATATGTGTGTCGCTAAGTGTGTATCCCCGATAACTCAAAAAAATACTAAAGGAGACTTTCCAAATTTTGCAGTTAAGATTTTCAACAACATTTTAGGTGGCACATGAATGTGGTACCACCAGAAGACATAATGAATGAAAGATGAAAAAAAGGTACAATTTTGGGAAAAAAATATTAAAAATTTATTGCATTTCTAGACGAATCTCGACGAATTATAATGAAAAAACATAACTTTATGGAAAAAATATCATTTGGCATGTTTGTGGTATTGCGATAGCAGTCACATTTTTTGAGATAAAGCTTTCTAATTCGGTACACATGTTCTAAAGACCAAAGACAATGATAAATTCGGCGATGAGCAAAATTGGCCAGCTGAAAGGAGGTCCATGGGAAACAGACTTTTTTGTACTTGCCTTTACAAAAAAAATGTATTCTTGATGGAAGATTATAAATCATGTCTACAATATCAAGCCAATAAAGTATATATTCCAAGTACTTAAATAAAGCCGATGTAAACTGAAATATTTTACACATTTGGCCTCATAAAATGGGGTTAGGATAAATTTAACAGTTTGACATTTGAAAAGTCTAATTTAGTTACAAAAATGTCCATGTTAATAAGAAATTATTAAAATATATGACATGAATTATTATTATTGACAGTATGACGCTGATAATTAATTATTTAAAAATTTTAATGAAACATTTCAAGGTAGGCTATTAAAATTTAACTGAAGTAAGTGAAGAATTAAAGATAATTATGTTTTTAGATCAGTTTTAGATCAGGATGATATATACTGGTATAAGAAAGTTATGTGCATATACTTTCGGTTTGTTTTCTATTTGCATTAGTTTTTTACTCAAACTATCAATGAAAAATTCGAAAAAAAGCACAAATGCTTGTAGAAACCAAAGAAGTTTTGATGTCCAATGCCACTTATGTCACCTATCCAAGTTTTTTCGTAATTGTTACTTAAACACATCTTTTATATAAACAGCTCTATTTCTTAATACCTTTCATATAAGTTGCATATTTGCCAAGTGTTACTGCATTTTAAATATTGGTAAATTATTGTATTATCAACAATCAATACTTTATTTAGCAGTAATGAGTAGAGCTGTCCGATGTGCCTGGAGTACAGCCACGGTCTTGCGCTGTCGTACGTGCCGATTTAGAAGTGATTTACGCTGCAGTTTTATTTGAAAGGTTTATGCGTGAGGTTGTACCTATAAATTATACATAATGTCAAACGCGCCAAAGGGTAAAAAACACCGTACCAACAGTGAATAAATTTATGCAAAATAATTTGTAAAGTTTGTAATCAAGACTTAATGTGCTGGCACAAAACAGATTGTCGTCGTCATATCAATACCGTGCAACATCAAAATAAAAAAATGGATGCCTTTGACAACTCAGTTTATGTTTGATTTATTGTTAATGTTAATAGCTGTAATATTCCGCTACACATACTGGATAAACAACCATTTCGGGAGTTTTGGAATAAATACAATCCCCAGGTGAACTTACCAGGTCGTACATCGTTATGTAGATATATTCCAGCTGTTCGTGAAGACATTGTAAATAGGATTAAATGTAGATTAAAAAAACACGGCTCTGGTTATGTATTGACGAGACGACAGATTGTAAAAAAAATTCCATTTTAAATATTATAGTACGTGTACTGGACCCTCTTAAACAACATTTCACGGCTTCTTATTATGCTGAATATTTTCAACAAATAAAAGACTGTGATACTACAGTTCAACCCTAACGAGGCTGCAGCTATTAGGGAAAGCCAGACAAGCTTTCAAGGCGTTTCCCTTGAAACAGATTTAAAAAGTATTAATAACAATTATGGGGACTACACGACGCAATAGAAAAATTGCGAAATAGTTCGTTGTCGTTAGTGGAATCGCTGCAAATAGTGGACGACGTAGAAACACAGTTACAGGCTATAAATGACGCAAAAAATAATCGCGTTAGTGAAAAAATTCGAGAGTGTATTACAGAAAGATCCTGATTTTAGCAAATTAAGACAAATTTGTGATGGTGCATCTACAACTTCGTTAAGTGGTTCACAGATTGTTTTACTTATGCCGTATTACATCCGTAGATGTCGAATGGTCATTTTCAAAATACAAAACATATTTTTTCACCAAAGCGAACATCGCTACAGACAGCTGTAGAAACATACCTATGCTATTATACTATAGATCTTCCAGTGATGACGACAACCAAACTACTTCATAAATCTGCTTAAAGGGTGAGTTTTATACAAATTTTTATAAAATGTAACATTATTGTTAAAATTTATTTCATTTACTGTACTTATTCAAGTATTAAAGAGTAAATGAGTACGGCTCTGGCGGAGGTGCCTCGGACAGCTCTAGTAATGAGGCAATATGTTTTTATTTGGCATTTACATCTTACAGTGTAAAAGATTTTTTTATTATTTGCATACTGTCAATATTTCATTTATATTTAGCAGCACAAATATTATTCTGACAGTTAAGTTAATCACTTTATATGAAAAAACGTAGAGTCTGAAGTAGGTATACTTCTGTTCCTTCTAATGCAATTTTAGTTTCCGAAATATTATCGTGTATGTTTTTGCAAATCATGGTAGAGCTAAACATCATATTTGCCATTTTTAAATTTTAAACTGGTTTAGATATAGTGTAAGGGTAAATATAATGTTTTCCTTTCCTTATTAGGAATCTCTACCGCATGAAGTCTGATACATGGCCATGAAATGATATTTGGCGTATTTCTTCTTATTGTATATAGGTTTCTAAAAATGTTTAAGATATGACAACTGGAATGACCGTATATGCTTTGATTGATTTTTACTATTCCCATCGAAATAATTAAACACAATTATTAGTACTGGTAAAGGTACCAGTTTGACTTTGATGTATGGTAATCAATTTGTCGTTAATCTATCGCCCAATGAAGTTTGATTCACTCGAACTGAAGCACCCTGTATATACATGGATGTCTCAAAAGTAACACGGCCTCTTGGGAATCAATTCAGCAAGTGAAAATAAGTCAAAATTGTAGTGTGAGAAAATACCCGATTTGCGTTTGTTACCAAGTTATTGGGCACATAGTTAGCTGCACTACTTTTAAGTTAAAAAAAATGCAACACCATTTATTAGGAATTTATTACAAAATGAAAATAAAATTTGTAAAAATAATTCAAATATATCCTTTACATACAAAGGTTTGCGTGGTGCATAAATGACGCACGAATACAGCATTTATTAAAGCGCCAGCTGTTTAAATGCAATACTCGTATTTTAATCATGTTCGTTGGTTTTCTAAAAAAAAAACATCTTTTCTTAACCTCATATTAAGTCACCAAAGTCACCCCTTGAAAAATCATAGGATCCTGTGTTAGATGAAGAAAGACGGGGTTCTACCGTTTATTGTGGAGTCCAAACTACAACTAGGGCTTTGGAAATTCTCTCTTCTTAGTCCGAAACAAATCACAAATTGCATTTCTAGTTTGCTTGAGCCACCTCATGGAATCAAACCATTGACCTTTCGGTACCGAGTAAATAGCTATAAGCGCTTAACCCATTCAGTTACCATGCGCCAGCAAAAAACCTGTTGTTTATTGTGTCCTCAGAAAAGGAAGTTAAATGGATTGAGATCTGGTGACCAAGGAGGCAATGCAATTGGCCTAGTCTTTCAAAAAATACAAAATATAATAAAGTAGTAAGACGGTATAACATCACAATATAACTTGTTGCGATTCAAATGAATGTAACCTACTTCATCTGAGTTTCCTGTGAATAACTACCCAATGCAAATTGATTAGTTGCAGCTGATGGGTACTTACATAGATTTCGTCTTCACCGGTATTAACAATTCATTCCTCTTGACCAATGTTAGTACTTCTGGACATACCAGTCGTTTTATGTGTGAATAATCCACCACCCGTTTTAAAAAACTTTGCTCAACACTCATGATAACATTTGGATCAGGATGACAATGTGCAGAAAAATGTTCGGCGTATAAAAGACCAACAACCGTAGGTAGCATTATCGTTACAGGCACTTAATGTTTTCAACATATCCGCATACACACGATTCCATTTCCAATGGAAATTTAATTATATATAAACACAGCGTTTAGATGTTAAAATAAACACAAATTTAATACCAATGCATTACTGAGTAACTCAGCAGTTGATTTATAGGGTCAAAATTTATCTCTATAACCACAAAACTAATTTTTAAATATGTTGCAGTTTATCTTTCGCTAACAAGTAATTTTTGCTACATATAGGTGGTAACCCTTTTGAAGTATAAAATGATCCGCCTTTGTTGTGCTAGAGCTGTACTATACCATACCACTACACCACAACAGCATGTACAATATTAGCTTATTTTACATATAAGACAAGGAAATTGAACATTGCGCTCCGGGACTCTTCCTGACATCACCGCTGAAAATGTTAAAATCTCTTTGGGGAAAGGATAGTACTTAAATATACATAAATAAAGTTTTCGTTTCTTTTTTTTTTTAGAACAAAATTCGTTCTTGGCTTGTAAAAACACATGCAATGTGTTGCATGTGTTTTTTTAGGATGAACCTATAAGTGATATACGAAAAATTATTTTTAGTAATTAAATACATTAAATAGATGGGTATCTTAAATAAAACCAACATTTATATTTTTACATGTTGTAACTAACCGGAGTAAAGATTTTCTTAAATTTAAGGCAATAACGTGAATTAAAACTTAACAAATCCAGTTAGTGTTTCAATTAACCAAACGGAAATAAACTGTAACCTGAGTTGTAAACTACACTTAACATTAACGTAGTCTTGGTAACAATTGTCTCACTTAAAATGGTAGCTAATATCTACTGATTATCAATTTTGATAGCGGAAATTATAATTAATCAAAATTTTAAGTTAAAATCAAAGTCTAATAAAAGTTTTCGGGCTTACAGTAGCAAAAGTAAGACTTCTTTTGTATTTTTATATACAGTGTGGAACAGCCAAATGGAAGAAATTCAGTATCTCAATTATTGTGAGCACTTATAAAAAATACCGAGACACGTCGATGTTGGATTCGAAAATGACATCCTGCAAGGTAAAAATGTCATCTCTAAATTTAACCCCCTTCGAGTGGCCGTTGCAACCCTTAAATTTTTAAATGAGAAATAGGGCTTGTGATAACCTCATTTGAAAGGTCTTTTCATTCTCTATTCAAAAATGCTACATTTTTAATATTTATTGCAAAAATTAATGGTCCGCTTTACGAAATTCGCTACAACAAACGGAAAACATAAAAACGTTTTATTCTTGCAGGCTAGCAAAAACAATTTGTGTTCTTTTTCAACATTATCAACTAAAAAGAAGACACAAAAACATAGCAAATCTGGTATTGCCAGTTTTATTGAAGACGCCGTAGCTACTTGCTATTTGATTGACAGTAATAAATAGTTGTTAGTGTTTTGCGTATTGTTTGAGTTTTGCTGACTGCAATTCCTAAACTTGGTTTATTTAACAGAAATGCATAAAATAACAATTATTATACAGATGGTTAATTATGGAGACAAAATGCGATCACAGGCCGAAGTTGTTCGCCTATTTCAAGAAAAATTTCCTGATTTGCCGCCTATATCCCAAGTAGTTTCACGAAAATGGACATGTATGGCAGATAAACAAGGAAAACTACCAATGCAATGAGTAACGATACTAAAATAAATATACTGCTTGAGTTTAAAGAAAACCCACATAGTTCAAGTCGACAAGCAGAGTCAGCATTGATTGTTTCCCATTCCTCGATTTTTCGCCTATTAAATGAAAATAAAATGCATCCCTAAAACTGACTCCAACTCAGGAGCTTAGTGAAGGCGATTTTGATAGATGAACGTATTTTTCTGAACAAATGATGCAAAAGTTAGATAATAATATTATCCAACTAGAAAATGTTTTGTTTTCTGATGACTCCACTTTTACTCTTCGCGGCCATGTTAATCGTCAAAACTGTCGCTACTGGGTTAATAAAAATCCTCACGATGGAAAAATTACATACGCAAAATCCTGAAACGTTTAATGTTTGGGCGGGGATAATCGGAAACCATGTCATTGGTCCGTTTTTCATTGATGGCAATTTGATAGGAGATAATTATTTATCTCTGCTCCAAAATAATGTCGTACCAACTTTGGCAAACTTGTATCCTGCTCAAGAAAACCCACAAGTTCCAGCCGTAGTGATATGGTTCAAGCAGGGTGGAGCACCACTACATTACCAAATCAATGTCCGACACTACCTCGACGTCACATTTCTAAATCGGTGGATAGGAAGGCGAGGATCGCTAGAATGACAAGCACGTTTTCCTGATCTTACATACTTTTTTCTATGGGGATATGTAAAAAGTATGGTATACAAAACTAACCCAACCGATATAGCTGACTTGAGAAGAAAAATAACGGCTGCGGTAAAGTCGGTCATGCCTCCGATGTTGGAAAACGTTAGATGACATTTTTATTTATGATTAGGATGCTGCCAAGATGTTCAAGGAACTCATTTTGAACATCTCCTATGTTAAGTTTTTTTTTTAGTTTGCTGTAGCGAATTTCGTCAAGCAGGTGAATTTATTTTTTTACTGTTAATTTTTGCAATGAATATTAAAACCATAGCATTTTTGTATAGAGAATGAATAGACCCTCCAAATGAGGTATCACAAGTCCCTACTACCCATTTAAAAATTTAGGTGTTGCAATTGCCCCCTTGCCAAGGGGGTTAAATTTAGGGATGACATTTTTACGTTGCAGGATGTCATTTTCAAATCCAGAATCGACGTATCTTGGGATTTTTTATAAGTATGCACAATAATTGAGATAATGAATTTTGAATTTATTCCATTTGGTTGTTCCACACCGTATATATATATATATATATATATATATATATATATATATATATATATATATATATATATATATATATATATATATATATATATATATATATATACATACTTTTTAATGTTTAAAAATTTCATCCGGCTATAACACTTATACTTAGTTAATAAGTCATATAATGTATTAGATTAATATAGAGTTAAATTAGGTTCTATCGACTTACTTTGGTACGTAGATTATTCAAAAAACTTTCGAGGACCACCTATATGTACATAGAACAATTTATGATAAATTCTCTTCCTTCCATTACTCTGTTTGTCTACTTTCTTCTCTCCTATAAGCCAAGTAAACTGATGAATAATTAACCCATGTTTCTAATTACCTACATTTTGTGTACCATAAAAGCCAACCTGCTTTTGCTTAGTATAATGTTTTAGGCTTAAATTGAGGTAAATACTGATGCTTCATTTGTGTACCGCAAAGAATGCTTTATTGGACTTATAAAGATTATTTAGGCTCTAGGGAAGGCAAACGCTTTTAGGGGATTAGAATATCTCGTTGTGAAGTTTTGGCTTAATTATCAGGCTTTTTTATAAAATTGTAAATTATTTATATGTGTATGGGAAAACATGATACAATTAAAGGTAGATAATTAGTACTGCTGTAAATCTAGTCATTGTACAAAAAAAGAAAAATTAAACTAATTTTAAGTAAGTTATTTTTGAGGTATTAAAATAAAACGTTACATTTATTTAAAAAATTTTGCTACTAAAATACGCAACTTGGCCATAACTTTAATTTATTTTACTTACAATTAGTATCGAGCTTAGTATAATAAAATACACAACTACATGAAGCAAAATATAATTTCGTGCTTTGGTTTGTTCCTGATATAATGTTTTTCAAATGTGACGTCAGGAAACAGTGTAGAATTATCCCATTTTTAACATGTTTTTTTTTGCTATTATCCTAATTTGTAGCACTCAGTTATTATTTTACCAGGCGTTTGCGTTTTGTTCACAAAAAAAATGGTTGCTATAAAGTATATTTATAATCTAGATCATAAAAGTCTTATAATAAATACGCAAAAAATTATATTCATGAAAATAAAAGTGAGACATGTTCTAAAATTTATTTAACAGTACTTTAATTAACTATGAAAGTAACCAGAAGAAAACAAGAACATGTTAACGAAATGCGTATTTGATCCACTTAATTTTAAAATTCATAATTGAAACATTGAGTACTTAATTATTGAAAAATAATTATAAAACAGGTTGTACCTTTTTTTCCGAAACAATAAAAGCTTTTTCTTCTCTCAAAATTATATGTAAACAATTTTTATTTATGTTGTAGGAGTATATTTCAAAATAAGCTTTTTTTAAATCGCCGTGTGTAAATAATTATTTCTAACAAGAGGAACATAATTTAATTGCCTAAACTTTTGTATTCTAATAAAATGATTAAATGGATCTTTTAATTAATAGTAAAATGAATAATAGATAATAGGGAATTTGTCTTTTTAAAATATACGTGGTAATCATTTTTTTGATATATTATTTAAAATCGAGAAAAATTGCTCTATCTGAAATTCTAATAAATTCGTAATTATTTTTATTTTCTTTGTACACAGGCCCTTAGAATTTTGTTTTTTTCTTGTTAAGGAATCCTATCCGAAAACGAATTTCACCCAAATGCCTTTTGAATGTACAGGGTTATCCAACGAAAAGGTCCACCCCTATATTTTGTTTATTTTTCGAGCTACAATAAAATTATTCAAATAAAAGTTGTACTGAATCAAATGAGCTATTTTAAAGTCCCTGCAAGGAATATACAGGTGGTGCCATAAAAGAGGGACGAACCAAACTTAATTTTTTTTTAAATGGAATAGCTTATATTTTTTTACATTTTTGAAATCTGTGTTTTCTTCTGATTTCAGATATATAAATATGTTGTGTCTTGTCTTTTACTGTTAGTTATTTATTGCAAATTTTATACCGCCAGCATCTGCCAGGTTATGAGGTCAGCCATGGATGAAAAGCACTTAAGTTGACACTTAATGCCTTACAGAATAATTTAATAAATTTAAAAGAGAATTGCGTAAAAATTATTATTATTATAACTACTATTATACACATTAAAATAAAATGTTACCCGTTGAAGAGCTTTTTATTTTTGATAAATAGTAAACATATCGTATCGCTCTGATAAAGTAAACGTTTTCACAAATAATATGACATAAAAAACCACGCAGTTTGCTTTTTGAATTTATTAAATTATTTTGTAAGGCATACATATCAAATTAATTGTTTTTCATCCATGGCGAACCTGACAACCATGCAGATGCTAGTAGTATAAAATTTGCAGTACATAAAAAGATAAGAAAATCTATATATTTGAAATCACAAAAAAAAACACAGATTTCAAAAATGTAAAAAAAAATAGGGTGTTCCGTTTAAAAAAATGCAAGTTTGGTTTGTCGCGCTTTTATGGGACCACTTGTTCATTCTTTGTAAGGATTTTAAAAGAGTTCATTTGATTCACTACAACTTTTATTTAAAACAAATTATAGAGGTGGAATTTTTCGTTGGATACCCTGTACATCATTTCCGGCCTGAGTATTAATGAAGAAGACCAGATTTTCGTATATTTGAATTTCATTCTACCTATGATGAACGCTTAGATGTCGTTACAATATGTGTATTTAACCAAACGGAGGAAACATCAAAAATTTACTTTAATTTTATTGCTGATTTAAAATCGTTAATTTATTACATAAGTAGTGAGCAGTTCTGCAATACCGAAACTGACCTAGCTTATCAACGTCCCGTCTCCATTATCATAAGTGGCAATAGGTGTGTTTATGTGGGCGGTCATAGAATCTAGAATCTAGGCGTACTATCGGCTAAGGGGGAGCTTAAAGAATTTGGTCTATACCATAGGCTTAGGTCTAAGATAATAACTAATTGGGTGGAGCTAGGAGTGTGTATGTGACCAATGAGATCGTTTCTTTTTATAAAGACAAAATGACTACTAGTATATTACTGGATATGGGGGTGTGGCTACTGAATATTTATACAACTCTGTCCAACGTGAGCATTTGTTGTTATAAATAATATACTAGTATATAGGTACATATTGATGGATAGTGGGGTATGGCTATTTAATGTTTACACAAATCTGTACCAATAAGAGCGTTTGTTGAAACATACCTATTCGAGATTTTTGAGCGGTTTACGAAAAAAAAAACAGCTTAAAAACAGCTAAACCTGATTAAAAAACTGCTAGAGTAGCCTATTTTAACTGCTCGAACAGCTCAAACGGGACTGTTTTAACAAACGCTCTCATTGATTAGACCTATATGACACCACATGCGCATTTTATCTTTATAATAATAAACGCTCTCATTGGTCAGATACACCCTTTTAGTTATTATCTTAGATCTAACTAAGCCTATGATATAAGTGAAAGACTCAGCTCTCCCTCGTTCTATACTAACACCTTGGTCCTAGATTCTGGGATCACCCACTTACACACCTATTGTGCCACTGATGATAATGGGTCAGTTTCGGCACTGTATATCTACTTTTATATTGTATTATTATTGCTAATAGTCACATTAACAATACTAAGGTAAATTCTTAATACTCTAATGTGAAATTTTATACTCCGTCCCTGTTTGTATATAATATATTTTTTGTGCGTTTTGGCGGCGTCCGTAAGGTATAATTAATTTAAATTTAAATTTCATTGTAAGAATTAAATTTATTCTTTTTATATAATAAAATATTTAGTCATCCCAGTTTAATTATTGCAAACGCAGTTTTTTCGACAATCAACAAATTAATAACAAAAGCCTTCCAGAATAATTTGTTTCAATGTGATTAAAAAATGTATTGGGCATTTTTTCTCTTAAAGACGGCTATAGTTTAAAAACTACTTATTCAATTGAAAATCTGTATACAATAATTCGTAGAATTTAACGCACTGTTAGAAGAGATTGATTTCAAAAAAAATATATGTATGTTCGTATTTTATCATATTTTTCCAAGGGTGTGGAATTCAATCTTCTGACAGAAATTAATAATTTCAATTTGATGCAATAAGTCGTAACAAACTCGACCAGACATGGAAACCAGAATCATAGGTAAAATCGAGGATTATATGCAGCTACTTATATGAAATGAAATGATTTAGTCCACCTTCTGTGCGCTTCCAGTTTAAGTCAAAAGTATCACAGTTGACTATTGTTTAATAATGGATACGGTTTGAAACTTTGTGAATAATGACAAAAGTTGTATCTAGTGATTAAGTCTGGTTAACTGAAATACCACCAGAGCTAACCAACGAAATCCATGCGATCAAGCAACCTACACCTAGTGAGATAAAGTATTATGGTTTACCTCTCTTTCATTAGGAATGTAAAATTGTATACAGTGCGCCCTTGTTGAAATAAAATCGGTACAGAGTGGGTGACAGGTCGATTTTTAAACACGTTTCACTAATTTTACATATAAAAATTTCTTTTTAATTTTGGAAAACTTATGATGTAACCGTAAATTTCTGAAATGTCAACCTTCGTTCTTGATAGTGCTATTTGAAAGATGACATTTTTTTTACATCCACTATACTTCATCGATTTGATCCTTCCCGTTTATGAACCCAGGCGGTTTGGGTGGAAGGACGCACCATGTTTTTTACACCTTCGCGTCGTGCCGAGTCATTTTTTTCTGCAACAAAATATGATATTTGTTTTAGTTTTTGGTTATCAGAAAAAGCGATTTAAAGATTTATGTTGGCCACCAGCTAAAAATGGTGCCTTATGTAGTTGGCTGAAGTTGTAGACTGTTTATAGCAAAATCCATATTGAGAAGGAATAAATTATTTTTTTTACATCTGATTAATTTAATTTTTCATGATTTTTCAATGATTCTTTTTATGATGGGTATGAGAGAAATTGCTCTATCGGATTCATCGTCTTTGCAACTGTTTTATCTATGAGATTAACTTTAGGTACTTTAAGAACAATGGAAAAATGTTGTTTTGGATATACTGATTTATTACAAAGCTGCGTCTTTATCACAGGAAGTCAGGTCAGCGGAGAAAATACAGCATATCACACCGCATGTGATAATTGTTTGATGGTTATCGAAGTGTGTTCGCGATATACCTATTGTAAAATATCACGCCGGCCAGGAGCTTTGTCGTTTGTGAATCAAATACATATACAGATTTCTTAAACGTTTTCCTGAATTACGCAATACGAATTTGGTGCGCTAAAATTCCAGTAATAATTGTAGAGGTGAGTGGACGAAGGCGTTATGTAACATTTTTGGCACTTTTGAGATTTTTTTATGGAAGAAGGTGGTAAAACTGTGTTGTAACATATATCTTTGATTCAAAGTTTATCGATGACTATTTACAAAAATACCTGCGGATGAAGGAGTTATGTACATACTGCTAAATCATATTGACAATGAAGCGCTATGTTTACATAACACCTTCATCCATTAAAACGTCACAGAAATGTATTTAAAACATAACCTCTAAAGTCAATGAGTAGGAGCATTCTGTTGTTGTAATTGTAGTGATTTTAAGAGTTTTTACTAAGTTAAATAAACAAAAAATGTTATCCAGAGGCCAAAGAATGGTTTTAAGTGTATTCAGAGTGATGATAAAGGCAATAGTACATATGGACAACAAAATAATCCTACATTTTTCGAACATTTGAATAGTGAATCTGAACCTAAGCAGTATAATAGATGTAAACATTTTTGAATTTTAAACAAATAATTATTCTTAAATATATACAAGCTATTATAAATTTAAATTATCATATATTATACCACTAGGAGTAAAAGGGCGTGAGAAGGGGAGAGAGGAAAATAAAGGGATCATTTAAAAAAAAAAAAAAACAAAAAAAAACAAAACCCCGGCATGAAAAAAGCAACACACAACCATATCCACCGACCGACTGAGAGTTTTCCACAATCAAAAAAACCCATTACAGAATACTTACCTTCTCTAAATACTAATAAAAAAGAAAATAATTCCAGATTCCCCACACAAAAACGATCTCAACAATCTCAACAAATGCAAAAAATTTTTTTAAAACACCAAAAAAAAAAAAACCCGTCCGAGTACCTAATTTTAAACAACCCCTTCTTAAAATGTTACCTCGGCTATCCTTCAAAAAGCCAACAAAATAATAATCCCCTCAACAGTTTAAATTCAAAAATCAAAAACCCTTACAACGATTAGAGACACTTCCAAAACAACAGACTAAATTAATCAGGTTTAAAACATCAAAAAATTTTACAAAAGACAAGTAATAATACTAAGAAATTAATAAAAAACATAAAAAAAAAAAACAAATAAGCTCAGAAAAATGGGGAGGAGCATAATCTGTTGTTTACAAACAGTCGCCTGGTGGCTAAATGTTAGTTATTTGCGGAAGGGGTAAGTAAAAGGAAAGTTTTTTTAATTAGGGAAGCTGTGGTGCAATACTTTGTGTGGCGAAACCTGACCAAATGTCTGGACGAGGAACTCAAATTCATTTCTACTAAGATCAGCAATTTTTTTAAACGTGGAAACTAGAAGAACTATTTTTTATATGTATAAATATTTAGTACATGAATTATTTAAAACATATTAATCAAAATAATTATTCAAATATTAATACCGTTGGTGTTCTAATCTTTTTTATGATGTAAATTTTGAAAGTTGTATTTTTAATTTAGCAATTTGTAGGAATCATTTGAGTTCCTGTAAAGCGTACTATAGATCTATATACAATTAGTCATCGTATGATTAATGTTCACGTTACCATTTTGTTAATAAAGTATAGCAGTGTTAAAAGTGTGTGATATTATTTTATTCTTATAAGTCAGAAGTGGGATATACCCCAAGTATTTACGCCCGTTTGGATGCCTAGTGAGGTGAAAAAAAAAACAGTTGTCAGCAAAACTAAAATTTACTGTAATGGCTATGGCTGTGTTGATGGAAAGTGTTTGCTTATGGGAAACGTGTCGTTTTTGTGACCATTGAACGATGGACCGGTCTGAGAAAAGAAAACACCCCTCCCGTTTCTCACGTATCACAATCTAGGTATTCCAGTAGCTCGTCGTCTAGCATGCCCCCACGGGACGATGCTGCACGTAAGAAAATAGGCCTTAAAAAAAGTAACTAAACGAACTGCGACAAACTGTAAGTACACGTTCCAATGTTAATCTTGAAGAGACTTTTATACCTTTATTTGTCCCCGGTGTTGATGATACCCAATGTACGGTCAACTGGGTACGTAAAATTGTTGAATTGAAAATATCTCATAGGTAGACGCAAGAAATAACATTAAAATTAGCCACTAATAGGTTGCATGGTAATGTCCGTAAATGGTATGATTCCTTGACCAATCCGTGTCTAGATTGGCAAGAAATGAAAAACTTACTTATACAAAACTCTCCAACACCAATACGATTCAGAAAATTACTTGTTCAAGTAGCTTGTTACAACCCAATTGTCGGTCAAAATTTGAGTAATTACTGTTATGAAAAGACCGCCAAACTTAACAAGTTAAACCTCGTGATTCCTGAAGAATATATCGTAGACATCATAATAGAGGAGATCAATGACTAAAAGATCTCACGAGCCGCGAAAGCTGCGAACTTCCAAAACTGTTGGAAGTTTAGCCAATTATTTGAGTAGTATTTCAGCATTCAAGCATACTGGTTGCGTCAACGATGATAGTTAAACCAAGCATTACTATGAAAAATAAATCATATTTTAAGAATGCACGGAGCGAAACTAATGCCACTTGTGACGTATCTCGAAAAATGTCATGTGTCGGAAATCATCGAGTTCGGGACTCTATAAGGCCACGCGTAGAATGTAAACTTTGTAAGAGATTAAGTCATGTTCAATCTCAATGCAATATTAATAAAAAATTAACTTGCCGTAAATGAAATTATTATAGCTGACGATGCCCAAAACATTTTTCATAAAGGCGCTGTAGTTAATGGTCAAAAAATAAAATGTTTATTGAATAGTAAATGATTGCACAATAATTACAAAATTATAGAAAACTTGAAAGGCGAATTTAATAATTATACAAGAACAGGAGAACAAAATATAACTAAAATGTTTTGTGGGTAATAATAATAATAATATGGTTGGCAGTAAGATTGTTATGTTAGGCACGATTTGACCATTGGGAATGACTATTTGCGTGATGAGAATGTATTAAAAACTAAGACCGAAAATAAATTTATGTTATGAAGGCTACCACCATTAAACGTTAATAATGTTGAGATAGAAGAAGGTAACGCATCTGATGTTGCGCTAAGTCTGACTAAACACTCTTAACAAAGAAAATACTCCATGAATCTGGGGTAATGAGTAATAAAATGCTGTGTTGAAGGTTAAGGAACTGCTTACTACATGTTGTACTATCATTACGTCATTTCCGAATATATTTATTGGAAAGTTTAAATTGTAATACTAGTCACAATATTCGGACCTTCCTTATAAAAGATGTTTTGCAAATAGACATTATTGAAAGTGAATTTGTGCTTGTAGTTCAGTTACAGGACGAGCAAATCACTATAAGATGAGATATTTCACAGGAAAATAGAATAATCATACAAAACAGTATTTCGAAAAATATAAACTAAAGAAAGGGATTGTCTACGGAAAATTAGAAAAGAAAATGGCCAAATAGTTTGGTTGTTACCAGGAAATGTACGATAGTAAATTTGTCGCCTTAGCAATGACGATATGGGCTATTTTGGTTTGAAGAAAATTGTCCTCAAGATTTAGACAAAATATTGGTTTGCAGGAATGTGACGTTGGTAAAAATATGTGAAATCTTGTTTAAAATGCCAATACTATAAGGTAAGAAAGAAGGTACGCTGCATCCAATAGAAAAGGTAGCTGTACCGTTCCACACGCTACATGTGGATCATGTGGGGCCATTCGTGCCTAGCAGCAGAGGAAGGAAGTATTTGTTAGTTGTTGTAGATTCTATTACTAAGTTTGTGGTAATTGAGATACGAGTACTCGGGATGTCACTAAGGTATTAATGAAATTCATGTCTTTGTTTAAAATATCTTGTGAAACACATATGACGTGAAGCATATACTGAATGTTGTGGCCATGCCTCGTGCTAATGGTCAGTGCGAGAGCTACAATAAGAAGAGGTAATCATTAATGCTCTAGACGTTACGTCTGCTGGAAGTCCAGAAGATAAATGGGACACGTTTAATGCAACATACAGGATACAAACTGAGTCATGTATCTGATTTTTTGTATCTTGAATGAAATTCAGGATAATCCTAGAGACGCATATCTTGGTGAATTAAGAGATTAAGAAAAGAATTAGTGAGGAGCAAAGAAAACAAAAGATGCACTTTGACAACTTTTGCAACTAGTCTCACCCTTAGAGGCTTTGACATGATGTAAAGGTCGACATGCAGCGGATGCTAAAATTTAAGTGAATTTCAAGGTAACTTAGACCGAGTTAGTTTAAAGAAATTGCGCAAAGTTATGGCGCAGAAAATGAGTGAAGACCAGTAACACATAAGCTAAGGTTGGCACAAGGCTACACACAATCAAAGGTTAGCACAAGGCTAATACACAAGCTAACGTTAACACAAGGTCATCACATGCGCCAAGGTTAGCACAAGGTTAATATGCAAGCTAAGACTAGTACAAAGCTAGCACACAAGCCAAGGTTAGCGCAAGGCTAACGCGCAAGCCAAGGTTAGCACAAGGTCAACGCACAAAGCAAATGTTTGAGTTTAGCTACAAAATATGCAGGTGACCTGGTTAGGGTACTGAATGCTTTACCAGCTAAAGGAGGGTGCGAGAAGTTGCTACCGAAGTTCAAATGGCGTTTTAAAGTATTTAAAACATTATTCAATGAGTATAAGGTAGAAAATCTGCGAGAAGGTTGCAAAAACACTAAAACTGTGATGGCGGTAGATAACATGGAACCCTAGTATTATAAGATCTAAGGGCTACAATAAAACTTTATGTAATGTACGATTTATATTTCCAGGTCCTAATGAAGCCTGAGGACAGCTTCCACAGTCAGAAAGCCAAGTCTAGGAATTATTTGAGTTCCTGTAACGCGTAATATAGATCTATATACAATTAGTCATCGTATGGTTAATGTTTGATAGTAAGCATGTATGTAATATGAGTATATTTTTATAAGTGAGGGAGACTGGTAATAATATTGGCATTTTATTGGCATAAAATAGTCGATGTTTAGGGTCGTTACCATTTTGTTTAATAAAGTATAGCAGTGTTAAAAGTGTGTGATATTATTTTATTCTTACAAATTAAATAAAATTATGTGAAACCATTAGTTCATTAAAATTTAGTTTTACCTCTTTGCCTAGGCATAAAAATGAAAACTTTTATGGCTATAGGCAGAAAAAATTAGAAAGCGACACGTTTACCTTCTCAATGAGATAAATCTGACATTTTTGACACTTGAAAAAACCTATACTTTAATCAATTTATTCATTAGGTAATTTAATGCTTAGGTAATCTCATTTCAGACAAAAACTTTGATGAATACATTTCCCAAACGATTTTCAAGCTCCAATGATGATGATCAACTGAAAATTTCAAAAATGACGGTGAAAGCACAGATGTCCCAAAATGAAAATGAAACCAAAGACACAAACTATATAGAAGTCTGCAGCCTGATTTTAATTTATGTTACCGCAGAAAATTGTTTGTATTTAGATAAAGAAGAAACAGGAAGGATACAGTAAGGATGACGAAAATGAATAAAACCGTATGTTATATGAAAAAAAAATAAGAAAAAGGAAAAAACGACGAAAAGAACTGGAAAAAAAGAAAGCAGCTTTTGCACGCGAGAGAGGTGAGGAATCTATTTCATATAAAGGAAAGGTGGTTCCAGCAAAGAAAATAGAACTTGGACTATTGTGTACTGAAAACTGCAGTTTAAAATCGGAGAAAAGTTTGATATCAACTGTCGAAGAGAAATATAATACAGGTTCTATAGGTTAGATGTGAATGTTAAAAATTCACTATTGTGTAAAAGCATTGAGTTGTGTACAGTACAACGCCAACGTGCTCATGCAAAATCGCATAAGACTGCTTCTTACAAATTTAAAATTATCTGCAATACTAGTTCCTACCAGGTTTGTAAAACTACATTTTGCTCTCTATATGGTGTTGGTAGAAAGAAAATGGATTTAATACAAAAGCAAATTAATATGGGAAAATTAGCACCATCTCCTGATTCACGAGGTAAACATACTAAAAGACCTCACAAGATTGAAGAGGAAGTAGTAGAGTTTGTGAAAACGCATATACAATTATTTCCCGCAGAAGAATCAAATTACTTCCGGCCACCAAAATCTCCCCAAGCTGTTTTTATCGCGAGCATTAAGTATTTCAAAAATATATAGCCTATATATTGAAAAATCCAAAGAAAAAAATTACAAAAGTATAAAGTAAAAAAATGTTCTTACATCAAAATGTTTTCAACTTTTTTCATCCATTTGAACTACCTCTTAGTAATACTTGTAGCATATGGACTCTGGTAAAAAAAACGTCGAGCATAAAGAAAATTACGAAGCAGCGTTTCAGCTTCAATAACTGGTTTTACAACCTGGGAATTCACTCAGTTTCAACAAGTGGTGAAAAAGGTTATTTTTTTACATGGACAGACGATGTGGAAGGCTCCGGGGAAGTTACAGGTGCTTAGTGCACTTCTATGGAATTTAATGAGGAATTTAATAGAGACAAAAAGCATTTAATCGTTTGGTCAGATTCTTGTCCCGGTCAAAATAAAAATTTCCAAACATTATGTCTCTATCAATATAATAATCCTAAAAGGTATATTCTTTACTACAGACCACAAATTTCCAGAAGTGGGACATTCCTGCTTAGATTCCGATCGTGACTTTGGAAGAATAGAAAAAGTTCTAAGAAAAACAAGAAATGATTTATGTACCAAATCAATATCGAAGAAGAATCATGTTACTGATATGACAAATCATTTCCGTGATACAGATAATCTACAGTCTTAATTAAAAGTGGTCCAATAAAAAAAATCTGCTGAATGAATAAATTGCATTTCGAGACGGCATAAAATGGTTACGAGTAGAAGAATTTGGGTCTTATTTGTATAAGAAAAACTACGATCCTTGTACACCATTCAAGGGAGTTTCTATATTACAAAATGAAAAGGGAAATCTCACTCAGCAAGCGTTCAATTAAGAAGACTTCATGAAAAGATAGGAGGTTGTCAGAAAATAATGCAAATTCAGCTGCCATATGTTAAGGAGAAATAACGTTGGTTTTATGAAAAGTCTCTTGGCCAAGAAGCAGCAGTTACTAAAGGAAGAAGAAAGAATTAATTGTTACTTTTAAGAGAAATTTGTACTTAGATTAAACACATTTTTTAACACTTACCACATTCTTTCACATACCATACCTTTTTTGTTGAAATGTTTTGCTGGAAGAAGGTGTTATGTACAAACAAAACCACAAAAATTAGGAAAATTCAAAAAATTTGTTCTGTAATTTCTGTACTAGATATCAATTTAAATTAGATTTTAAATAGTCTATAAAGTTTGTGACATATTGTTAATTAAAAATCTACCCAACTTTCTTCCTAATATCAATTATCTCAAAATATTGATTTGTAACATAACACATTCATACACTCACCTCTTCAATTGTAAAAGATATATTCAAAGCAAACATAAAAAATTGCCAGTTACAGGTTCCATACTGGGTATTTCTGTATGATATCACTTTTATGTTGAGTGGTCGTAAAATTCCGGCGCATGTACTTAACAATGAACATTTTTGGTTATTTTGGAAAAAATATCTAAGTGGCCACTACGTGTTTGAAAACTATGGATAAACGTTGAAGAAGTGCGCATACAAAAAAACAACAAATGAAATGAAATGTTTTAGTACGCAATTTAACACCAAATTAAATAACGATGCCATATTTAATCGCAAGTAAAAGATTATACAAAACAACGTTGAAGCAATTCAACAGCTAGTAATGCAAGTTTTGAAAATTTTGCATACATGAGAATAATATTTTAATATTAGTGAAAGATGGGGCTGTGTATACGATTAAAGTAACTACATTGCTTAAAAAGTCTTGTGCTAATTTATTACACATAACCTATGTACTTTATGTCTTTCAGCGTGTGGCAGAAAATGTTCGAATTAGTTATTAGGATGTCAACAAATTATTAATAGCAAATATCAAAAAGTTATTTATTAAATCTCCACAACGTATGAAGAAATATCACTAAATCGTGCCCAGGAATTCTTTACACCTCCACTTATAATTTTATATTAGTAAGATGAGAGAACTTGGTACCGTACGAACTGTTGATTTTTATTATAATAAACATTTCCACGTAATTAAATCCGTAGTTGTTAAATCCGACCGAGTGTAGTCCAAAGCTATCAAGGAAAGTCAGCCACAGATTGAAAATACACAATGAAAGCATATTTACGCACTATACAAGAAAACCACAGTATATTCGAAAATGCTATTAACCAATTGTAAGATAGATTACATCCTTAGCTCAATACGTTTGAAATGGTTGATAACGTAAATGCCCTATTACAACATTTATTATTCCCCTGGTGTTCAAGCTGTAACGAAATTTTTGTCTTATTAAACAAAAATCCGATTTTTGCGCAAGTACGCCAGAGTAGACAGTGCCTAAGTGACAAAAATCTGCAAGCAGTATTATGCGTATGTGAATATTACATCTCTGGTTGTAATTGGGCGGCCTCCACCTTTACTTTGTACGAAATAAGACATGAATAAGTCTGTTTAATTTTTTTAAACAATTTAGTTATTTTATTCCATTACGGTAACGCCACTGGAATTAATACCAAGTTTACCAGCTTTACTTGTTAAATTCATCAGAGGATATATAATTTAATTTCTTATTTTTTTATGATTTGTACATTAGGGTCTTGCTATTCTTTTCAGGTCATTTGAAAAATTACTGATTTGTTTTATGACATCTCTTTGAAATCAAAACTTATTTCAGGGTATTTATTTGTTGTTAGTGTCAATAAACTTCAAGTCAAAATTAAGCTATGTATCTGTTGTATTAGAATCGAATTCAGTCATAAATATAACGTTCTTCCTATTTTATTAGTGACATAATCGATATGTCTAAAAATGTGAGGTAGTTTATATAATTTCTATTGTTAGATTTGTGAATAACAGCCGTGTTAAAAAATCGATAGTCTTTCAGATCTTAACAATAGAGTCGTGTTCACCAAGAACGGAGTAATGACTTTATGACTTTTACTTATTTGTTTATAAAGCCAGCTGGCAAAGCACTCGTTTTCAGTTGTAGAGGATATTCACTGGAGTGTTAAGAATCCACGTAGTTGGCGTGGTGCTATGTAATCTGGATTGTATCAATTGGGAGAGACGCCTCCTAGATTACGAGGAATACAGTCTACTACCCGTTATAATAGATGAGGTGCAGTGAACAGATTACGTTGATGAAATAGCTCTTTTGAGAATAAAACTTGGAGCAGCTCCACCTCGGCTTAGAGAGCCAAAGTGGGGTATAATAACTGTCCGGACTTTGTCTAGATTGATCTGGTAATATCAACCTTTTTGCTTGTTCGAGGTCTTCGCAGAAGACTTAATGCCTTCTAGTTAGATTGATTTTGTAAATATAAGGTATTTTAATAAACTTGAACATATGAATTTAAATTATTTGACTATATCTGTTTGAGAGAAACATGGCAAATTGAAAATATACACGATTTCAACATGACTATGACGTACGTATTATAATGGGAAATTTTAACCAAAATGATGAAATGAAATGAAATGAAATGAAATGAAATGAAATGAAATGAAATTTATTAAGTAGGTCTGGCCTAATATACACAACATATAATAATAATGTCAAATTACATAATAGAATATAGTTGTTAGATATACATATACATAAATATATGTAAATCCATAACAAGATTTGATTTGATTTACTAAATGTGTATACACACATACATATATACATATATACACAGTCCTTGTATCATAGTCATAATACAAATATAGGGTCTACATAGTACATAAATGTAAGTACACAAATTCTATCACACCCATACCATCATAAGAAGTAAAAAGTATGAAGTGGAAAAAAAAAATAATGTTATAGAAGTTGAAAATAGTTTCTATACAATAAATGTTATGCGCTTAATCTACCTTATTTAATAAAAAATGAGACAGTTTTCTTTTAAAGATTGTTAGTGTTTGAGCTGTTTTTATCTCTACCGGTAACTCATTAAATTGTTTAAGACCTTTTGTGAAATAGGGAATTCATCGATTTCTTGAAATTTGTTCTCTGTACGTGAAAATTGTTATTGTTTCTTGTTTGGTAATTATGGATTTCTCTATTTATTGTTATAAATCCGTTTAGATAAGCTGGTAGTAAGTTGTGATTTATTTTGTAAATAAATATCATCGAAAAATAAACTAGTCTAGTGGAAACTGTCATCCATTGAAGAACATCTAGCATTAAACCAATTGGAGTGTATCTACTGCATTTCAGAATTATCCTCATGCCACGATTTTGTAATTTTTGTAAGGCGTTCATTGAATTGTTGTCTAAAAGGTATAAAATACTTGCACAATAATCGAAGTGCGGTTGAATAATAGTCTTATACACAGTAATATTTGTAGAAAAAGAGAGATGATTAGATATTCTTGAAAAGAAGTATAGTTTTTTTGTTATTTTCTTTTGTATATATAAGAAATGATTTTTAAATGTTAGAGTATTATCGATAATTACTCCGAGATATTTAAATTCTTTAACTAATTCTAACTTATTATTTTCTAGCAGTATATTTATGTTATTTACGTTAATGTTACTATATTTAAATTTTGTAGTCAATATCATTGCCTTTGTTTTGTTAACATTTAGTTTAAGTTTATTTATCGCTAAATACTCTCCAATTCTGGCCAGTTCATTATTCATCCTCATTACAGCATCATCTAAATTATTATCAACTACAGCAATTAAAGTATCGTCTGCAAATAGATTTAAAAAGTCACAAGACGTAAATTTAACAATATCGTTTAAATAAATTATAAATAATAGAGGCCCGAGGACACTACCTTGTGGCACCCCAAATTTATTTAGCCGGGGATTAGAAAACACATTGTTAATTTTTGTAATATGATATCGGTCACTTAGGTAGTCCTCAAACCAGTTTAATACTATGCCATCTATACCATAGTACTTTAATTTTTTTAAAAGAGTCGGCCTATCGATAGTTTCGAAAGCTCTTTTTGAAGTCTAAAAATACTGCTATGATATATCGATCATTATCAATCTGGTTGATCCAATTAGATATAGTCAATTGTAGTGCTGACTCACACGAGTGATTCTCTCTAAAACCAGACTGATTACTGATTAATAAATTATTCTTATTAAAATGCTCAGAGAGTTGTATATGTACTGCTATTTCTATGATTTTTTCTATAGCTGGCAAAGTATTAATCGGTCTGAAGTTGCAAGCTTCGTTTGTATTTATTATTTTTGGTATAGGTGTTATCGTGCTAGTTTTCAAATTATCTGGGAATTTTCCTGTTCGTTGATGGTGTAATAATAATGGTGTAATAATAATGGTGTAATGGTGTAATAATAATGTTTATTTATTTACATATTGTAGCATTACAAAAATTACAAATGACGAAAATGTATAACACGTAAATAAATAAGGTTTCGCATATGAATTTTTCTTGAAATTGGCAACAACATTTTTCAATTTCTTTTTAAATAAATGTACATTACTTTTGACATAATTTAATCTTTTCTTAATTTTTGACCACACTATTCTGAATGCGGCTAAAGTTTCTTCAGTTCAGAATAAGCAAAATTTCTTATAAAGAATGACTTTTTCACGAAAAACTAAAACAAATATAATTATAGTTAGGTTAGGACAAACTATAAGTAGAGTCGTATATGCAGGCTAGATTAGTTTGTAAACTTAGCAACTATTTATATTATATTTAAAAATAAATCAAATAAAACTATATTTTATGTTCTAGCAATATGCATAAAACAAAAACAACTTTTCATTGTCACCCTTAAAATTTATTCATTTTAAACTTACTTTACCGTTCATGGACACTGGGTAAATGTTTGCCTATTTTTACGCCATAAAATTGAAACACGTAATAATTACTGTTCAGACCGAGCTTAAAATACTGCATTTAACAAATAAACGTTTCACGTGTTTGCTACATAGTAATAAGTTTACTGTGAATAATTTTTTTTTGAAGATTTATAGGTTATACCCGTTGTTTTTTAATACAATTTTTTGCAAAGTTGGTTATTACTCGTATATCACCATAAGTATATCGGATTAATTGTATTTGGTAAAATCAACTCGTATAAGTTATCTTTTACAATAATAGTAATGATTGATTACAAAATGTGTAATTTATTAGGAAGGTAAAAATGCATATTATTATTTTTCCATGTTTTATTTATACCGTTAGCTGGGTGACTGCCTATGTAAGTTTTTTTTAACATCTTTCAACTTTTTATGCTATTTGGTGGTGTGTATAATGATGGGTGGTGGTTTAAATAGTTTTTTTCTCATGCTGGTTCATCTACCACGTCCATCTCGATATGCATATTTTTGTTTGATGTAGTATCAATTACAAACTTATTTAATTTTACGAGAATGAATTGTTCATTTCAATTTACCATTTTTTTTAATACAGTGATATGTTTTAATGTAGCATCTTCATTATCTTGGTTTTATAATATGAAATACGTCATTTAGATTTCTGATCATTTCTCCAGTCGCCATATTGTTTTCAATTCCTATTTTTGAATCATGTTATCGATAAACGCCAATCTGTCAATCTTCTTAATGATGTCCTTTTTTATACGATTTCCTATTCTTCACTTAGAAGTATAATGAGCTCCTCGCTAATTATCTTCTTTTTCACTCAAACATCACTTTCGATCTAGCGTTTTAAATAATTACGAGGACATACTTTACGGTCAGCTTGTAATGGCAAACTAAAGCGTAACAATTGCATTACTATGTGTCAAAGGCTGCTATTTATGTCCTCCTTATGGGAAAAAATTAATTCATCTTTGGTTGCTAAAATTTTTTTATATATATTTTTTTTCTTAGGCGAGATCTAGACCATATTTTTTGTGACAACTCAGCATCTGCTGGATCAAAATGGCTGCAAACTTAATGAGCAGAAAGGAGTTTAGTTGTACTGTACCGTTGATGAATATTTCAATCAAACCTGTACCTAAGGAATGAGGATACACAGTTGTGAGTTAGTGGACGTCCAGATACTCGATTAAGTTGTATGAAACAACGTGTGCTCCGAGCCTTGCCTATTGCCGGGCATTATTTTATTTTATTGGTCTTGCTTAGCCTCTTCAACGACGTACACTGCTATCCAGGCTCCGTGCTGGAGTACTTCCCGTAGCGTTTGTGAATGAAGGTGGTGTAAAGTGGAAAGTACACTGTCCGTAGGAGACACTGATAGGTAATTCTACTGTGATGGAGATAATATAACCACAACAATTCAAAATGAAATGACTGATGTAAATTGTAGTTAGGTCAATTAGCAGATAGTGTTTGGCAGAGTTCTGTAGGTAATATTGTGAACACATAGAACGACCGGGTGCGCTGAAGGGAATTTAGCTGGTTGTCACATTAATCGTAATTATATTTCTGTTTGAAAGGATTTGGGGTGTATGAACCTACATTTTTCGCCGAATAGTAACATGCACCTTATTTTATTTATAAAAAAAATTGAAAACCTTGCTTAATGAGGCCGAAAGAAAAAAGGGTTTACCTTTCAACAAAATGGTTTGAGGGTTTCAGCACAAGATTGGGCTAAATTAAAAGAATTTGAATCTTTTGAGCATTTTAAAAAACTGTTCCTTAAGGGGTATTGTGGTATCGAAAAAGAAAGAGACTTCTTCAAAGGTAAAATTCTGGCCTTATGAATCGGGTTCGCGTGCAGATGATTTTCTAAAGATGGTACGTGAAGCAAAATATTTATCGCAACTATTTAACGATTATGAAGTCATCAACATGGTAATAATCATTTTCCTCTTGAGGTTCGCAGAGAAATAATAAATTCAGGGCTTCAAAATGTAGAAGACATTGAATGTCATCTTAGAATGGTTGACGGTATTGATAAAGGTGTGGTTAATCAGGCAGGTCGAAATCAAAATTCTAGGGAAAAAAGCTTGCCCAGATAAATAGACAGGGTCAGGGTTACCAAAACATTCTAGGGATGAAGCTGACCAATAAACAACTCGGACGCTGAAGTTTCGAAGACGGTTTTTAACAAGGATATTGAGAAACTGTTAGAGGAGAAGGAAGTAAATTTAAAATCCGTGGTTACGGTACTCACTATTGCCTTTTGCATTGAATCCGTACCAACTCGGTGTTTGGTCGATTCGGGTAGCCAGATTACAGGGATTAGTAAGGAATTTTTAGGAGAACTTTTACCAGTTAATCCCAATATTCCGCGAGTTCCCGCAAAGCGGGTTACTCTAGTTGGAGCAATTGTGAGTAAATCGACGAAGGTCGAATAACACGTTTTCCTGACTGTTAAAACAGGTAACTTGAATTTTGATTACTCGTTTTTAGTCGTGCTGAATTTATTAAGGAATGTTATTCTCGGGTGCGCTAGATGTGTGATTATCGGGTAGTAATTTATATTTCTGGAAATGTTCTATAGTTTGTTCATCCTCCCAAACCAAAATTAAGTTGATACTCAAGGGATGAAATTCGAGATGTGGTTATACAAGCCGAATCATCCAACGTACGTTACAACGACGATCTGTACTTGTTACTTTCGGGTTTTCATGATATATTTTCAGACCAACCGGGTCTAACTACTTGCTATGTTCACGAGAGAATCTTGCATGAATATACGCCATTTTTCTGCAAATCGTACCCAATTTCGTACATTTCTAAAGAAGAGGTACGCAGGCAGGTACAAGAAATGTTAAACTGGGGGAGGGGGGTCATTCGTCAGAGCCAGACTGAATATGTTAGCCCCTTATTGTGAAAATATAAGACGCGCGTTTTTTAAATTCACGCATGGTCAACGATCATGTAATGCCACCAAATGCTACCGATGTTTCGTATAATTTTACACTGGGGCAATGTCTGAGCACTATTGTCATAACCGCTTCATATTGGCGGACACCTATTCATATTGGCGATACAGTATCATCAAAAGTTTCCTTGTTTTCTATATGAGGGGCATACGTATATTTTCCAGGTGTTGCCATTTGGGTTTTCCATATCAGTCGGAAGTTTTATACGATGATTGTTCAAAATTTTAGGCTCAGAAGTCGAAGTCTACGTCATAGCTTATGTGGATGACCTATTGATTTATTCAGAGAATCCAGATGTGCATCTGTAGCATCTAAAAACTGTTTTTGCGAAATTTCGTAACGCGGGTATAACAGTAAAGTTAAGAAAGTGTTGTTTTGCTCGGTGCAGTGTTAACTTTCTGGGGCATATTATGGCGCCGACGACATTCCTGATAGGTCGATGGCCATTAAAAAATTTCCAGAACCGCGAACTGTCAAGCAATTGAAATCCTTTTTGGGTTTACTAAATTACGATGTTAGGTTTTGTAAAAACTATTCCCAATTAATGATATCGCTATTATATTAAAGGAAAAGCGAAATTTGGAAGTGGGAGGTAAAAGAGTCAGAAGCTTTTACCAAAGCTAAGGACGCGTTTTTACAAGTAACGGTTTTAAAACATATATATAATATCCAACAGATGTTTTATATTCAAACGGATGCTTCTGGGTACGCTCTAGCAGGATGTCTTCCAAATTGATGAGGCGACTGGTGATAAAAATTGTATTGCTTTTACAAGCCGTACGATGCATGGGCCAGAATTCAGGTACACGGTAACGGAGCAAGAAGCGTTAGCTATAATCGTTTCATTGCGCAAATGGAGAATTTTTGTTCTCGGTAGAAATCTGACAATTATAACCGACCATAAATCTCTCTCCTTTATCGCTTCTAGTTGACTTATAAGTGCTCGGTTGGTACCTTGGTAGATGTGCTGTCGCGTTATCCGGTGAAAGAGGAAATAGATGACAAAGTAGAGATTCCTGAGAGTATCGAAATTGAAATAGCTGCGGTTAAAGTATCTCTATTTGCCAATAAAGTGAGAGAGAACATGAGAAATATTAAGGCTGATCAGGGTATCAATGGTTTCTGCATTCGGATATCAGCTGAGTTGTCAAAAGAGGAACCTCTTCCTCGGTTTAAGCATTGGTTTTTAGTATATCAGGGTATTTTGTTCAGGCGTGGCTCGCGATTGAACACGGGTTTTAAGTTATGTGTGCCCATGAATCAAGTAGCTGTGTTAGTTTTGCAAGAACATGAGGATAATGGCCATTTTGGGGCAGAGAAATGTTTTGCAATGTTACAGCAATTTTATTATTGGCAGAAAATGATGCCAGCGTGACGTCGAATTATTGCTGGGTGCGAAATTTGCCATAAATCAAAAATATCGAGAGAAATATTGTATTGTACCAACGAATATTAACCAAATCATATGCTTAGACCTGATGGGGCCATTGCTGGTTTCACATCGGGGTGCCACTTAACTTTTAGTGATGACTAACGCATTTAGTAAATATGTAAGATTGTTTCCGTTACGAAAAGCTATTACGAAAGCGATATTACGCTGTCTGCAAACAAAATATTTTGTGGAAGTAGGCAAGCCAAGGGTAATTTTATCTCACAATGACAGTCAATTTTCAAGTCATCTTTGAATTAATACCTTGACAGAAGCCAATATAAAAGCACGCCATACCTCTGTTTATATATATAAATATAAACCTGTTTCCAACAGTAAGACTGAAAGATTTTTATTAATTTTTATAATTATATTCACAAATTTTAACAAACCCATAAGAATTCTAAACGATATCGTATCCTTTCATTCTCTTTGACGATATCACTGAAAATCTGAAAAGTTAAACCTGTCTGCGATGGCGAACAGCTCTATTTCTGGACATAAGATTTGTAGTATAACTTTAAATCCCTGAAACTTTCGGGAAGTTAGCTGCTGTAGATTAAACATACCCTCTTATTTTTTCCTATACACATATTGATAAATTGTTCAATCACTTTGTTGGTAATTATCGTTTATATCTCGATGGTTAAACTATTGTATTGTATATAATTATTACAGATACACAATATAAAATGTATTTGGTTAAATTCAGCGATCTGAAAATAATTTAATTTATCATATTCTAACCGTATCATTATTTTCTCTATCAATTACCAAAATGCATCGTTAGTATTATTTTTAATTATCTATAAAATTTGTTCATAAATAATGTATAATGAGTTTAATTGGTAGACTATATGTAGGTTATAAATTGCAAAGTAAATTGTGTTCATAGATAACAAAAAGGTGTGACGGTCCAAAAAATTGTGTCGACAGAATTTTTCTAAATCTGCTCATACTTAACCTAAAATTAATTATATTTTTTTATTTTGCCTTAATTCGGGTATAGAAGGAGAGTGCTGGCAGTACCTCAAAAACCAAACTGTTTTCAGGTAAATTACCTTTAAAATATATCAACAAAGACAAAAGTTGTTCACATGAATATATTTTAAATAACTGTACAATTTAAGAGCTTTTTGCTTGTATTCATAATTATTTAGAACTATGTTTGGAGATACAACTGAGTTTTTAATCAACTAGCTATGTGACAGACATAAAGTTTATGTCGCTTAAAGTATAGGCAAATAACAAATATCACTACAAACAAATTATTTTTGCATAATCAAAAAACGTAATTTTTCTTGCTTTTTAGTAGACACGACATAATAACTTAACATGCCATAGCGTGCCATGTATGAATTTCAATATAATAAATATATTCAGAAGATATAAATCTGTAGATTAAATGAACAAAGAACATAAAAACCATAACATTTTAAAATTGTTTATTGTTCACTGTTACCAAATAAATGATTAAGTTAACTGTATTATAACTCTGTATGAAATTTTTATTACTATTTACATCACGAAGGTGTAAAATTTCACTCAAATTTCTGTCACCCTCAAAAGTAATATTTTACATTTCCCGTAAAGTTCGCTACTGTCTAGTTAAAACCATAGGGTACATAAAAAATAATGTATGTAAAATTATTCTTCCTAGTGCCAGAACAACCACCTGGTAATTGAATAAATAATCAAGTTCATTAAGAGGAGTGAATTAATTGGTGTAAGGAAATGAGCTTGTGTGAGATTAAATTTTACTAATTAATAAATTACATAAATCATAATTAGATATAAATGCAGGCAAAAAATATGCTTAAATTGTAGATTATATTTCGTAACGTTACCAATCTAAATTTGATTTAACATGATATATTACTACTAACACTTTTAAATAAATTTTAGGTAAGCGGTTTTTAAAATTTAAACAAATTAAAATTTAGAGAAAATACACTAAAGGAAAACCACTGACAAGAAACCAGTCGCACCTTTATAGTTTCCACTTGGATGGCTATGGTTTAGACACTAAAGGAAAATCACTGACAAGAAGCCAGTCGCACCTTTATGGTTTCCACTTGGATGGCTATGGTTTAGAGCATTGACCAAGCATCACATACGTGGGCAACTATAGCCACCTCTGTGGAATTTTCGACCCAGGAGAATATATAAGTACAGAGAAAGAAATTATATCGTGGGATTATACCGTGTGTAAAACGGCTAATGTGGCCAACTGTTAACAATGACGGATTGAACAAGCGAGATGGACGTAACAGTGTGTGTGTATTGTAGCTGACTGGTGGGGCATAGAATCAGCCTGTCCCAATATTCAACGGGTGTGTCTTATTCGATCCTGGCTCACTGCCATTGCTTATATTATTTTTCTAACTGGTCCCACTTGGCGTTATACATAATATGCTATACATTACAGTATAAAACTATTTGATTTAACGGGTTGATTTAACATGATATATTACTATTAACACTGTTTTAAATAATATTGTAGGTAAATGGGTTTTAAAATTTGAACATATTTATAATCTAGAGAAAATACACTAAAGGAAAATCACTGACAGGAAGCCAGTCGCACCTTTATGGCTTCCTCTTGGATGGCTATGATTTAGAGCATTGACCAAGCATCGCATACGTGGGCAACTATAGCCACCTCTGTGGAATTTCCGACCCTGCAGAATATATAAGTACAGAGAAAGAAATTATATGGCAGGATTATACTGTATGTAAAACGGCTAATGTGGTCAACTGTTAACAATGACTGATTGAAAAGCGAGATGGACGTAACAATGTGTGTGTGTATTGTAGCTGACTGGTGGGGCATAGACTCAGCCTGTCCCAATATTCGACGGATGTCTTATTCCATCCTGGCTCGCAGCCATTGCTCATATTATTTTTCTAACTGGTCCCAGTTAGCGCTATACATATTATATTACAGTACAAAACTGTTTGATTTAACGGGTTGATTTAATATGATATATTACTGCTAACACTGTTTTAAATAATATTGTAGGTAAATGGGTTTTAAAATTAGAACATATTTATAATCTAGAGAAAATACTAAAGGAAAATCACTGACAAGAAGCCAGTTGCACCTTTATGACTTCCACTTGGATGGCGATTGTTTAGAGCATTGACCAAGCATCGGATACGTGGGCAACTATAGCCACCTCTATGGAATTTTCGACCCAAGAGAATATATAAGTATAGAGAAAGAAATTATATCGCGGATTATACCGTGTGTAAAACGGCTAATTTGGCCAACTGTTAACAAAGACCGATTAAACAAGCGAGATGGACGTAACAGTGTGTGTGTTATAGCTGACTGGTGGGTCATAGACTCAGCCTGTCCCAATATTCGACGGGTGTGTCTTAATCCATCCTGGCTGGCAACCATTGCTCGTATTATTTTTCTAACTGGCCCCACTTGGCGCTATACATATGCTATACATTACAGTACAAAACTATTTCATTTAACGGGTACACCCGCATAAAGAATGTAAAAAGTAGAAGAATGCAAAAAAATTGCAAATGGTGGAAGAATGTAAACCATGAACACCTGTTTCTGACTTATTGGTCGTGATCAGCATGGTGTAGCTAAGTTAAAACGATGGACACAACTTAGAGAAAATACACTAAAAGAAAACCACTGACAGGAAGCCAGTCGCACCTTTGCGGGTTCCACTTGGATGGCTCTGTATTAGACCATCGACCATTCAAATGGAAGCCACAAAGGTGCGACTGGCTTTCTGTCAGAGACATTTACGTTATTGCGACGTTTCACTTTAGATCGGCATTAATGGCGTGTCTTCAACAACCATAAAAAACTAAAATCTATGGAATTGATTAATATTGATGCTACAGAACTGGTTATTCGAACATATGTGCTCTAAGAAAAGCATTCACGTACGATTGCATTTTCCAGTGCGAGCGTTCTCGGGAACAAAATGGGAACGTTCCCTTCTTCACATCATTAAACATAGGTAGCACATTCTCAATTCAACTTTAAGTTACATATTATTATAGTAGGGACCAAATAAGGAGAACCCAAAGAATTGGCACTTTAGTGGCTTTTATTAACAATGTTGGTTAAATGGTCACAGCTGACTCTTAGCGTCGGCTCTCCAATGGTTTAAGCTGTGAAAACCTCCGCAATAATAATTAGTTCCCGTTTTATTAAATAATTTTTTAAATATATGAAAGAAATTTGCTTTTTAATGTTTCAAAAATATTCTATCCATTTTTTTTAGGCCTTTGTCAAGAGTACAGGGAATACTGAACAGTAAAATTTGTGTCTATTGCTTATATAACCATATCTGGTACTTACTATAAAACTATTGTAAAATATGTTTTTATAAGTTGAATATTACTTTATTTTTTAAATCTAAATTATTTTATTTAAAATATGGTTGCCGGTAAAAATTTTTTGTTCATTCGTTAAATTTTTATTATTTTTAACAGCCTTACTTATTTCTAATTGTTCTAATAGATCAAGTTAAAAAGCAAATTTCTTTCATATATTTAAAATATTTAATAATGTTTCACAAGGAGCCAACCGCAGAATCAGTTCAATGTATTAAATAATTGATAGCAGGCAACCAAAAATGCAGTGCCTTGTCAATATTTATAAGAACAGTTATTTTATTATTTATTTATTACTATTAGAGTTTTGAAGTGATGGCGGTACGTAATAGCCTAACGTAGACGTAAATGAAAATATACGTTTACAAGATTATGCAAGATTATTTGTTAAGTTAAATTTCTAACCTATAAACATAAGCGTATTTATTTGTTTCTATATTATTATTATTCTTCAATATAAACATAAATAGCTGCCAGCTGTTGGTTTGTGTAAGTACAAGCTTTTACTTAATACACTTTTTAAGAATTTAAAAAATAATCTTTTTCTGTAAACTTAATTTGTGTTTATTTTTAGATGGAAAAAAATTCTTAATGTTCAAATACTGGGAGACTCTGACTTTGATGAGGATGACTGAATGAGGCAATAATTTTGCTACACTTACTTATTTAATAACGACCCTGTCAAGAATCAAGCATAGCTTTATGGATGATTTACTTTTGACAGTATGATACCGAGTCAAAAAATTTGTTTAGATTTGATAAGGCCCATATTCCCTCTCTCAACTGCTTTGGGCATACCGGAGGATATAACCACAGACGATAGTATAACATTGACAGGTGCGTTAACAGTCAACACTTGGTAATCATGGTATTACTTTTCTGGAAACCAGATACAAGAATATTTCTACATCAAAAGTTACAGCTCACTTCAAGGACTTTGTATTACATAAATTTTTTTACAGATGTGGATGCTTAGTTCGCATATTATCCTAATAGACTTGTTGATTTAGAAACTATAATTATATACTATTAAAAGATTTTAAAAAGTGGTTTATCTTCCATTATTATTATATAATTGACCCTTCATATTTTTGAGGATATGTACAATGTTATTTTACTTTGGAGAAACTCAACAGTATCTTTAATATGAAGGATGTTTTCATTTTCTTTTTACCACTTACATAATATACACTTTTAGGCATATATCTGCAATGTAATAAAATAAAGTAAATAATTAATGTTAAACCAAAAAAAAAAAAATTTTTTTTTGAACTAGACATATTTTTAACACTTCATATTTTTCAGAATTTAGGGCCAGTTTTTCCTTCATCCATTAGATTAATTTAGTAGTATACTTTCAGCAAGCCTCGCTGAAAGTATATTCTTGTGTCTGTTCAAGAAAGCGGAAGCCTATTTTCTACCATATGGACTGTTTCTAAACTGCGTTTCTCCTCTTCCACTTCTGTTCAGATAAGACGATAAGGGGAATGTCCAGATTTGACTATTGTCAAACCCTACTTTGCAGCAGTCACAAGTTCAGAAACAAATGAGTTTTCTTCAGACACGGTGAACACGTTTGGTCTGTCAACATTATGACCCTGTTTCCCATTAAATTTTCTTTTTAGAATGGACTTTGGCACACAAAATTAACTTTCAGCTTCCCTGAAGGACGTCTACCCATTGCCCAGTGCCTGGAGTGCCAATTTCAGAGATTTCCTTCTGTGTAGGTTAAATATCATTGTTTCCGAAAGGTCGGAGCCATTTCATTTCCTGGGTGTCCCAAGTTAGCTACAAAAACACACTTTTTAGCTTTTTCTTTCATAACATCAAACTGAAAAAAGTTAGGTTCAATTTCTTTTCAGTGCCGTAAGATGGCATATTTTGCACTATGCCAAGTATTCATTTCAATGAAAACTACTTACTAGTTTTGTCTGGACAAGGAGAAGTTTGCAGGTCACTAAATTCCCTCGGTTTTTGCTCTCGATTTAATGAATTTTGTACCGGGCCATTGTTTACATTTTGCTTATTTCAATACAAGTATCTGGTTAGGAATTAAGTAGGTATCGATCTCTACAACAAGCTAGTAATTGAGTTCGCTCCTCAAGTAGAGATAACAGGAGTGTCGAATTTAATTTGTAAAACAAGATTGTCCTTAGTTACGGTACCGTCCCAATTTAGGAAGTTTTACAGTACGTGCAAAAAAAAAACTGTTGTGTTTTTAACATATTTGTATTTGCCTCAGATTTATAGAATGTAAATATTTAAATTGAAATTAAAAGCAGTTTTATGATGCATAAAAGCCGCTTTAGAGTTTGCAATTTTTTTGTCAAGGCAATGAAATTTTTTTAATTATTTTGCTGGCAATGATAATTTCAAACCATAAATCGGCATTTAGATTTCATTCGAAATGCTTACATTATCACAGTGATCATGTTTCTCATTATGATTATTGTCAATATCCTATCACAGTTTTCTTGGTCCATATCCATTATATTTATAACGCGCACATAAACAAACTTATAAATACTACAAAATATTCAAAAACACTACAAAACTGATAACTTTTAAAAAATAACTAAGAAACACCGGCGAAAAAATGACAATGATGACAACAAACGTGAATTTTTTCGTTTCGGGTCATATTCATACGCCAGCAAGTTTCCCACTCCTATATGTACGGCCAAGGGATTATATTTTTTGTAAGTATTTGGCCTTATGTAGATTGAATTATAGTTTGTATGCAAATTGTTCTAATGAATTACTTAAATAGCCTAAGGGGCTATACAATTTCAATTATTCTGTTCTCTGAAGCCATTAATGTTTATTACATTAAGGTTTACAAGTTTCCTTACTTTGGATTCTTTAAATGTGCTGGCTACCATGATGACGCAATGCAAGCAGAAACACATGTCGGTAAATATTTTAAAGTTTTTTAAAGTGAGTGTCAACTGGTGAGTACCTTGTGTTTTATTTATTTTTTGGTTTTACTAGACAGAATAGTTGAAATTAAAAATAACATTATTGAGGCAGTAGTACTGAACATAATGTGCATATTATCTTTTTTATAATCCAAGTTTCAGCGTTTTGGCAAATAGCCGAGAAAATAATTGTTTAAAAAGATATATGTTATACTTATCTGTGATAAGATTTGTAAAAATTAGTAAATAATAATTAGCAAAAAATTTTCAGTTAATATTATTTTTCATTCCACTTAAATAGTATGAAAATAAAGAGGTTTAATGTTAACTGAACAATTATCGAAATCCGGAATCGTAATTTTCCAATTTCAGGATTTTAGATTATCCGATTGTGTTGTAAAAGCACATCCTGTGCTGTTGTAATATTAACTATAATATACTTATAAACTATGTTTGATTTGTAAATATGTCGAATAACGGAATAATATAAACTTAAAGCATAAGGATGGAACCAATTAAATAAAAATGGTGGGTTAGGGTTATTCCGATCTGATTTCTTGTTCAGAAGTGAAAATTACAAAAGCTGTAAACGTTGATACTGCACATGCGTTCCTATATTTAAATACATGTTTGTGATTATCAATTTATTGTATGTTCATGTATTAATTTATTTCAATAAATTATATGTAAAAGCAGTTCTACTGATTTAAGGTACAAATGTGTTTATTGTCTTAATATATCCGGGAAGGAAGTAATTAAATAAAATTTAAGGCAGTGGTTAAGGACCATTTTCCTCGCCTTTATTAGGAGACAAGCAACATTCTGACGACGAACCGACGTTGCTGTTCGCAACTAAAAGTAGGCGTGCGACGTACGCAAAACATCGTGTTGGCCCATATTTGTACCAATCTGGTCAATAAAATAGGTCGATTACGTAGAGAACCGACTTTAGTCGTTATGATTACCGACAAAATGTTCACACAATTTTACGTCGGCTTAATTTGATTGTCAAGCTATTACTAATTTTATCTAAAATTTGATCTTAATCTGACCTACAAAAAATCGGGTTTAGGTAGTGAAACTAACCAACTTCGTATATTATTCTATTTGTCGTACCTACCTATCTATGTATATAAAATGAATGAGATGTGTTTTTCATTGAGTATGTGTTATAATCAAAATACTTACGTTGGATAAAATTTTAATAAATCTGGTGGAGTAAAAATTGAAAGAAAAGATATTTTATTGATAAATATATATGAAGTAGGTCGAAAAATACAGTGAACCTATAAGAATAATGTCTATTTTAAGAATTAAAGTACTATTTTTACTTCCTTACCCCTCAAAGTGAGGAAGTTATGTATTCGTGAAGAAAATTTTGAACATTTTTATTGCATTTCTGGACGAATCTCGACGAATTCTGACGATACACAAAATTTCAGACAGAAAAAATGTTCTTTTTGTGTGTCTTGTGTCTGTGTGTGCCTATGTGGTTCACGATAGCAGCTACAGTTTTTGAAATAAAGCAATCAAATTTGGTACACACATTCTATAGGTCCAAATGTCAAAAAAATAGTTGTTGTTGAGTAACATCTCCGAATCCAATGAAAATTTTTGTGAAAAGTCAAACAATGCACCTTTTTTTGAAACGTGAAAAAATTTACCTTTTCTGAAACATCAAAATGTGATTTTTTTTGAAACGTCAAAAAATGTGACGTTTTTGAAACGTCAAAAATTACTTTTATTATAAACTCCACCACACGTCGAGTTTTCCTACTGTGACGAAGTTCTGATCCCCAAGTAATTGGCAACGGTTTTATTTTTTTACTTTAAAAAAATATTTTCTTTCCCAAAGAAAACGCAATTAAAATATTGTATAATTAATTTTACGAATAAATAAAAACTTTTTTTGCATACTTTATTTGAAAACACAGGCAAATTTTGTCTTTTCAAAATAATTGTAAATACATAATCAAGATGTCCGCTTATTCTTTCCTTCTGTGGAAACAGAAAATATGGCGAAGTCGGGAACTATTACCTAGCTGACATTGTTGTGACAGTTTCAAATAAATACACGAATTCCGATTTACCGTTATGATAACTGCAATTATTTTTACTAACAGCTACGTCAAGGTTAAATAATTTTACCTGTACCAACTTTTAGTAGACTCAGATGTAGGAATCTACACTAACACTAACGTTCATTCCAAACAATCACGCTATTATGGACCGTGCGTTGCAGTTGGTGTTTAAATCTTTACTAAATATCTACCAATACCTGCATTATCGACATTCATTTTGAGGTTATGTTAGACCGAGGCCGAAAAGTTTCACACCAACGTCGAGGTCGGTAGATGTGTACGTCAGTCAGCAACGTCTAACCAACAACGTTGGAAAGTTACCCAATGATTATCTAAACGTACTTAATTAGTTACCAACGTCTAATCAACGTTGGATAATGATCTGAAAACACAACCAACGTATTGAATAGAAATCTGACGTCAAACCAACTTTGGTAAATGTTCTAGACGTAAATAGTAGGTTTGGGGGGGGCCCCCGGGGGGGGGGGGGGGGGGGGGAAAAAAAAAAATTTATGAAAAAATATTTTATTTTTTTTGGGGAAATTTTTGGCCTTAAAATCAGGAAAAAAAAAGGCGGAAGGCGGGGAAAAGTTACTTGGGAGGATTTTCCAACAGGAGTTTAACTGTAATTTAAGTAGTAGTATGTACCGATAGTTGCTTAATATGTAACGTCACACTAAAAGAGTATTGAAAAGGAAGTTTATTATTTTCCAGAAAAAGCAAATAACGCGTACACTAGTATGTCCCTCTGAAGACGAGTTGAATAGGTATAAGAATAATAAAAATGAAACTTTACACAAAAAGAGTGTCTGATATACTTTATTAGAATGCATATACACTTTTTACCTTGTAATCTAATCAGTAATCACACATTAACATTTACGTGAAAGTAAATAATTAATTTAGGGTTTTGAACAACTTTGACTGCAAAAGTCATTTTCAATAGGCAACTTTGCAGAAAAATATTAATTTTTAATTTTCGTTTTTATTTTTTCCTGGCGTTATTTGAAGAGATATTGAAAAACTAAAAACACCTTTTTTATTCTTTACAATTTAGCGTAAAGAGTTTTTTATAAGACGTTTGGTCTTTTTGCAAGTATCATCAAGTACTTTTTTTTAAATACGGACCTGTGTTTTTTTATTAATTTTTTTTTTGTAGCATTTGAACCTCAGACTTCATTCATGTATTAAACTCTTACGTTTCAAAATGTTTTGTAGCTGTAAACCATCGTAAAAAAAATTCATTTGATGATGGTTATATCAAATTCTTATTTAACCAGAAAATTCAGTCACGTGATCAAAAAGAAAAACTCTTTTTTAAGTACAAGCTTTTGAAACTTTATGATATCTTCCTCTGAAATTATACAAAAAAATAGTGAAAATTAACTATTACAATAAAGTGGAAAGGTACCTTTACTGAAGTGAGGTTATAAATGAAGCATGAACAATGATTATAGAAAAACCAGTTCCTTATATTAAAAAAAAACATTTTTATTAAAGGATAACGACGAAAATCATTAACTTGTTGATTGTTGATAAATCAAAACTAGAATAGTTAAAACAATCTAAGACCACTACATGCTACCTATTATTAAAGGAATGTTGTATAAAAAACACCGTAGGAAAAGTCAAAGATTGTTAAATCTGGTGACACCGCCGATCATTTACAACTTACAAGGTTTCGTCTCATTTTTCTCGTTGAATTAAATTTTACGATACAGGTATAAATTTAGAAATATTGAAATTTATTTTATCAGTTTTTACTTCTGCGACAATTTGTTATTGATTATTTCCTAGAAAAAATATTCGGGTCGGTTTTATTTCTCAATATTTGAGGAGGAAGAATTTCTAAAAACATTCAAATAAATCAAAGAGCATTGGGCTATTTAAAATTTGAAGTTGAGATAGCTAAAGATGAGGGTTGAAATGACATATAATCGAACTTATGGTACATTCTGAAACTCTTCATAATATTATACATTACTATACATTAATCAATAGTTGGATATTTATTCAAATCACAATAAGTGCTACTTGTTTTGCTTTTATACTTTTAGTCTCTAATTATTGCTTGGAGTGTCAACGACAACATGAGAATATGTTATTACATGTCATTTATCTTTTTGATGTAGACAAATATCAGACAGTTATGTAAAGCAAGCATAGCATAATAATCCACATGACATATGAATGCATTCGATAGTGCCGTGTCGCCACATAGTACGTGTTGGTACAAACAGAAAGTAACTTACAGTAATAGGCAATAATAAAAAATCGCTTTAACTGACCTTGACGACGGCTTTGCGTGTTTCTGGAAATGTTTTAAGCTTTTGATAATAGAATAAAATTAATGAAATATAATTTGTTCGCTTCAATTAAATTAATTTTTTAATAAGCAGAGTTAAAAAATTAGTAAAAATTTCTTAAATAAAAGATGTTTAATCTAAACTGCACCTTTTGCAAAATTTTAGTACTATTTTTTAGAAACTTTGTGGCATTTTGAATTCAGCTCCAAAACTGTTTTTTTGTATTTACTGGACTGAATGAAATACACCATGCCTTTTAACATGCAACACAAAAAATAATCACACAGCATTATGTTAGGAGAATGTTGAACATGATGCTCCAGTTCACCACACCATCGTGTCTACCAATCCATTTATTTGAGAATATTTAATCTAAATATTATCATATTGCCATGTATAAGTCGCTTATCTTGGTGGAGTAATTTTGGTAAATCATTCAGTAAACAATACAATGTATTTTGAGGGAATAATTGTAACTATTTTTTGCCACTTAGTCGATGTTATAATGATGGAGCCACCATCGATTACCTAGCCAACAAATTTTAACTTTTTTCTGTTAAATGGAAATGACGAGTTGATTTTTGTAGTATTTTTTTGTGCTGATTTTAAATCTGAAACAAAATTTTTCTATCCGGCATAATTTTTGAATAATTAACATTGTCTTGCACTAGAAAAAAGTTATATTATCCGGAAATGTATTTCTTATAGATTTTATGCTCTGCTTCGCTTGAGGAACATTTCTCTTGAGAGTCCAGCAGTAGTCCGCTAACATTTTCGGGCTCCAATTTGCTCTGTATTACTTTCCACGGTGGATGTATTCAGATGGAAATTTGTGCCACGTTCGTAATATATAGCTCCAAGTTTTTTACGAATCTAAGTAACGTGTTTTAAGAGATATATTACATCCAAGCTTTCTGCAATTCTGTAGAAGTTTACTAGTCAAGTCTTCTATAGTTATTCGCCGTAGAGTTTCTAAGGTAGTTCTTTACTGTTTTTTGAAACAATGCAGCCGCCTCAGCCTCTATCGAATTCTCTTCAAATGTAAGATCATTCATTAGTTCTATTATTTGTGGACCGAAAAATATGCCCTCCTTGATCTTCATATCACTTATTCTAGGAAATCTATCAGTTAAGAAAAGAAAATCTTGAACATTACGATCCATTGCTTTGATAAAATATTTCATCAAACCCCGTTTGATATGTAAAGGTGGAAGATCATCTTTCTCTCTTGCTACAAGTGCCTCACTTTTAACTTTTTCTCTCCCGTAATAAGTGCATCTCATATATGAAGGACCCCACATATGAGGCAATAAAATGCCAAGACCATTTATCAATTACAGGTCACTTAGTTTGATATTCTCGTACCACTCCTTCATGTGAGGAGTATAAGTAGCATAAGGCTCGATGGACACTTATTTCCATTGTGACAGCTTTCAAACTCATTTTTGATGAATTTATTGTTATTCTTCAGGGTTGTGTTACTGTCCCAAGGTCTTTAATAAAGAGTCCATATTATTGCAGTTGACTAGGTCATCGTGCTTAGAGAAGAAGTGTTCAAATTCATGTTGCAATTTACAGAAAGTACTATTTTTTGTACCTTTCTGTAAAAGATTCCACCCTTCCAATTTTGAAACTAATATCTCAGTTTGATGTTTTGATAAATTGAGATCACGAAGCAAATAATTTAATTGAGATTCAGTAAACATCGTCTGAAAGTCAGAGCCATATTGTTCGGCAATGAATGAGAAAATATAAAAAACATCGCGAAAAGAAAATGAAAAACTTGTTAATACTATTTCTATCTTTTGGTTTGTGACCGTGTCGTTCTCAGCTATCTTGGGCAGGAACCCAAGAAGCGGTAATGAACTGTCAAAGGATGTCACGCCAAATACTTAATTTTCGAAAAATATAATAATCCACAATGTGCGGCGATAAATGAGAGTTTAATTTTTAGCAATTCAGAGATGTGCGAGCACAATGGTAGACCAAACGTCATATCTTATCTCCCTTGTAACGGCGATGCTTTTTCGTGAGCCGAAGTACGGTTTTTTTTTGTTACCAGGTATGCGCGGGTGGATAATTTTAATTATTGAATTTAATGACATATACTGGCAATACCCATATAGAAACAGAGACTTGGGCCAAACGAATTAATTATAAAGAATATTTATAATTACAGAAAGGAGAAAAAAACATAAAACAAAAATATTATTTTAATAAATAGATCGGTGAATCCTGAGCTCTCCGTAGTACTTTATGAAAAATAAGGAGGCTGACTTCATATTCAGAATCAATGCCTCCAAAAACATAAGAAATAGAAAAAAATTGTGCATTTAACAAAGTCACTCTCGACCAGTGTTTTCAATGATTCCAACCCACACATTACTCCCAAATCTTTGTTGAAAATGTATTATTTTAATTTTATGCGGATTTTCGCCATTGTACAAATTCGTTATGCCCCTCCTTGTAATTCGTGGTTCATCATCAGTGAAAAAAATTTTACGACAGAAATTGAGATCTTATGCTTTCTGGTCTTGGATAAACTGCTAAAAAACTAAACGAATATCTGGATCCATAAATATGTTCTGTTGTGGATCTATGAACAATACCTACTTTCAGTCCTAAGCGTTTGGTTCTTACTTTTGAGTCTTCTACAGGTCTTTGCAAAATCTGTTCCTCACGCTTAGGAATCCCAATCAGGAATCGAAAATCAGAAGTTGCCGAAGTAAAACACCTCGCGAAGATGTCTCTCAACAGCGGCAAAGGTTTGATGATCTGGAAAGCGGTAATTTGGAAATCTTGTACGACAATCTTCTTTGCAATACCTTAAAATCAATAACATAATAGTCTGTCCTGCATATGTGTATTGTAGAACCATCATCGATAAAAGAAAATGAGCAATTTTTTTAAAAGTCTAACAAAGTTGAGTTCAATCGTTTTATTTAGATACCGAGAAAATGTGGCAGATTTTCGTTCAGAGATACCTAGAGAAAAATCAGGAATAATCGACATTGAGCAAGGAGTTTTTTTTTACTATCTTTCAAAAAAATGCACTGACCATGAATATTATCGCATCAAATATTCATATTAATTATTTTATTAAATAAATCCAATATCACCAAAACTAATCTCATGGCGTAGATCTGCACCAGTCAGTCATTGTTAATATAAACCTAGTAAGTCGGCATGAACATGTCGTAATTACTAGTGGCACAGTTATGTCCAGAATATGACTTGAATAACAAAAATAATAGACAAGTTTTTATTAAGTACTCTTTTAAGTGTATGTGATTATTTTTATTTCACATATAATTCTATTATTATACTATGTTCTAGTTCAATGGTATTAGCATAAGATATAAATTAGTAGCTGCATATTAAAATATTGTGTTTAGTTCTGAAAAACAATCATCGTATTTTTAGGGCTAGAAAATGGGATAATAATACATCTTTCACTGTATGTGTAGTTTCCTTTTTAAAGAATAAAAGCATATAATTTATCACGCTAACTTTGTACATAACATTTTATTGCTATAAAAAATTGCTGCAAAGTAGTGTTATGAAATAGGAAAGAGAAAATACAATAATTTTATAAAGGTACAATTCCATATGTATGTGATAAATTTATTTTAATGGTAATTATGAACTTTTAGGAAAAATCCTGAAACAGGTCGATTTCTAATTTGACATTGTCAATTTTTTCATTAAAATAATACCACCCACGTTCACCCCCTCTAAATTGTGACTACCTACTCCGAAAATTTTAAATTCGGAAGGGGATCGTCAGGCACCTCGTTCGAAAGGGATTTTGATTCTCTATTCAGTAATACAAAGTTTTTTAAATTTAGGGCATTAATTACTGAGAAAATTAATTTTGAAAATATAAAATTTTGTGAATGTCTTGTAAACTTAGTTGAGGTATTTTTTGCTAAATTCTTGGTTTTAAAGAAAAATTAAAACTGATCTGTTGATGTCTTTAAAGTTTTTAATACAAAATTGTACCTACCTCAGCCCTTTACATAAAATGAAGCGGAGAATCTCACATAATATTAAGAATGTATTTCCAATTTATTTGAATGTACTTCCAATTCATTTTATAATTAAATTAAATGTTCAAAATTACTGCCAGTTGCCTCTTGACAATAAGCAAGGAGATCTTTAAATTCTCGGATGATATTTTGTATGAAATCAGGGCTTATTTTGCGAATTTATTCGGTTATCCTATTTTTTTAAACTGCAATATTGTCTAGTAGATTAACATGCACTTTTGATTTTAAATAGCCCGATAAAAAGTAATCAAGAGGGTACAAATCGGGAGGCCGAGATGACCATTCAACAGTTCCACGTCTTCCAATCCACCTGTTAGGGAAAACTTTGTTTAAATAATTTCTCACTCTAACGCGGTGGAACTCCATCTTGTTGGTACCAAATAGACCTGTCGATTTCATTTGGATAATTAACATCAGGAAAAGTATTTTTAATGTAGGCACTAAAATGTTCTTCAATAAATCTTGATAAACATCACCGTTACCTGTGCGTCAAAAAATTTAAGTGCCAATAGTTTGATTATTATTAATGATACCAGCCCAAACGTTCAATTTTTGAAGAAAATGTGGCTTCATCAGAAAAAACAATTTTGTTTATAAACTACAAATCTACTAGTATTCTATTCAATATTAATTCACAGAATTCTTGTTTTCGATCAGGATCATCTTCATTTAACACCTGAACCAACTTAACTTTATAAATATAGTATTTTTCTTTCTTTAAAACTCGCAAAATCGTTGATTTACTTACATCATTGTCGGCAGCAAGTTGTCTAGTTGGTTTATGCAAATTTTCCCCAATCTATACCAGTGCATCTAATTGTTTTTCCTCATCAAATTGAGGAGTTCTTCCTGGTTTTTTGAATATTTCTTACTGACTATAGACTGTGACAATTGCTGACCAGTGTATTTATTATTAAACATATCACAAACCTCCATTTGAGTTCTTGTTTTATTACCGCATCCAATCATGATTAGAATATATATTCTATGAGGTTCGAATATATATTCTATAAGCCATAATGAACATGAATAGATAAAAAAATCTTATTAAATACACCGATGCGTGTAAGTACTTCGAATGAAAGTGACAGTAATTGGAAACAAAATTTTCTATGACACACTTGACAGTTTTTTAAGGCACAGTTAATGGTGTTATTTCTTTAGGTATTTTAACTAATTTTTCAGTTTAGGAATTTTAAGGATATGAAACTTTATAATGCTCCTTCTGTAGTTATCTCTATATTTTATTTATCTCTTTATTTTAGCCCTCAAAAGATAAATACTGGAGGCTAATATATTTTCCAAGTAGTCAATATGAATTTCCATGATAATTTCTGATCTAGACGTACACTTAAAGAATTTACAGACTCTGGGTTATATACTCAATTTAACTGATTGGCAGTAAGTGAGTCTACACCACTTAACTGTGTTTGCTCCAAACATAGCTCAAATGTAATATTTAATTTATATATATATATATATATATATATATATATATATATATATATATATATATATATATATATATATATATATATATATATATATATATATATATATATATATATATATATATATATATATATATATATATATATATATATATATATATATATATATATTAACAGTGAACTTTATGGCAATCCATATTTTATATCCAATTTTGCGAAATATCTATATTTAGATACACAGTTTTACAATAACAGTTAGAATTCATTTTTCTTCCAATTTTGCGAATCTAAGCTTAAGCTGTTTTTACTGAATTTATAAAAAGTCAGTGCTTCAAAGAGTTTATTAGGAGTGACACAGTCAACCGTCAGGTCCCAAAACAAGGATTGAATGTGTTTTTCTTCCAAAACCATCATCTAGAAAATTTGTTAAGATATTAATAGCCACAATGATGAAGAGATAACTCCAAAAACCGAATTATTGTTTGCTAAACATATTATTTTCAAGATATTCGCACATTCTAGTTTTCAAGCTTTTGTCAAAAATTTTCGCAACCAGAATTATATATTGGCCTCAAGGTTGCCACTATCTCCCTGACACATTTTTGTGTATAGGGATATCATCACCCGTGAGATTTTTAAGGAGGTTAAACCCATGAACATCTTTACCGTCTTTATCTTTTAGATTAAATACTCCATGTCTTAAACACCTATTTAATAATTTGGTTAGAGGTGCCACAATTTCATTGGCAATACATTTTAAAATGTTGTTGTTAAACCCATAAACATCTTTACATTTTTTTTTTAGATTAAATATTATTACATCTCTGACTTCAATAAATGCCAATCAGGACAACTGGAATACTAGATTTTATTAGCAACAGACAGAATTAGAAAGGCAAAACAATAGGACACTAACTAAAAAAAAATTAAACCAATTTCTATTTCACAGCGTAATCTGAACTTGGATATGTTGAATAGGAGGACAAATATCTATAAATATATAAATCATTTAATTTAATAATATGCTATTAATAGTTACGAACTCGCTATGAATTTTTATTAATTATTAGTTAACGTAAAACCATGACATAAAGGTAATATAATAAAAAATTGCAGCGAAATTACATTGTAGGATGTAGGTTCTTAAATACACATCATTAAGGGCAGAAATTATCGTTCTCACCGTACTAAGAAACTTTATACTAGGATGGTCTCTAAATAAGTTAAATTCATTAGTCGGTCTAGAACGTTCATATCACCGTGCCTGGTAATAGTGTTGGTAATTACAGGATAGGTTAGAAACAATTCTCCAAACTTTCATTTGGGGTAGCTTATGCTATTATATACTAAATAATGTAGTAAATTTCCATTAACGTTTGTAGATTCGATAACTTAATTGCCTTATTTATTTGGATAAAATTGTATGCACATCTTAAACACATTTACATTAAACTGGTATTAAAATCATCTAGCAAAGTTTGGTATAGGTATAAATTATGGAGAAATATACGATTTCCTACAATGAAAATGAAAAATTTTTAGACCGTTTCACATTTATTGCAAAATAGAAATATGTATTAATTCGTTAGTCTCCTGTGCGTGAAAATAATGGGATTTATATTTATATTAACAAGGATTAATTTAGACAATTTTACACTAATTCTCTTATGTTTTAAAAATAACTTCCACTTTTAACAAAATTACTTTAATCCCCTCAGGTATGGCGTGTATATGATCTAAAATTCAACTCATTTAAACATACATCTATTATATCTTGCCACAACAGATACAAATTGGCCCACTGCTGAAATTGCGTTAAGTGGTAAATATAATTTAAGATAATATATTTAGTCATGTAAACTCTCACGTGATATATCCGTCCATAAAATGAACATGTATACTGTTCATTTTAAGTTTATTTAAATTGAGAATTTAAAATTTTATAAAATGAAAATGTCTTTTTTAAAATTCATGTATATATTATTTAATAGAGAGTGAATTAGATATCATGAATTATTAATGAACTCTCAATCATTTTAATAAGATCTAGATTTACAAAAATATATGTAACATTATATGTGTTATACAGGATGTTCGGCTTTAACTTTCCCAACATAGGGATTTTGCTTATCTTGCGAGTGATAACATCGGTTAAATTAGAGAAAAGTTGCAATTGCTTTTGGTGTAAATTAAACAATTTTAACATCGATATTTAAAAAAATTCGATTGCTAACATGATTTAAACTGGTGGTGGTGAATAATTCGGGACATAAAAGAAATTTTAATTTATTATAATATCATATCATTGTAATAAAAAAAATAAACATTTTCTGATATGAAAATTTAATATGGCCGCCATAGGAAAATATGAAGTTGATGATGATTCTGAGTGAACGAAACGTTGTCATATTTCTATTTTATAAAAATTATTGTAAAACACAAAAGCTGCTCTAAGAATGTTTTACGGAATAAAGACTGGTTGTCAAATAAGCAACATATGGGAAAAAAACAAAATATGAATTTTTCAATTTTTTCTAGACATCTAAAGAACCAATCAGATAATTAAGTTGTGTTGATCCCAAGGTCTTAGCAAGAATGTCAAGCCATTTTTTCTCTAATTATACTGATATTGTAACTCCCAAAATAAGCTACATCTTCATGATGGGAAGTTAAAGCCGAACATCTTGTATAACAATTAAGTCTCTTAGCACGTCTTGTTTTAGAAAAAAATAGAGTTGATTTAATTAATATGTAATACAGCTTGACCCAACTTGTAAACTAAACAAGATTTGCAGTAAACAACTACTCAGCAGACAAACGTCCCGACCTGAGTTGAATTAAATCTGCGAATCTTGTTTGATAGCTAAAATCATTTGTCAATTCTTCACTAGGCATAGACCGGTTTCGAACTTTTTGTGTTTTCGTCAGTATGCCATAAGTAATGGAAAAGACAAATAATAATAGCAAACCAGGCTAACCTAAAGCAGACTAAGCAAAACAAACATAGCGGACAAAAGCCCCGACCTGCTGTCCGCTGAGTAGTTGTTTCCTGCAAATCTAATTCAGAATATAGTTTAGCCTACCAGGGTTAGAGATCGAAGCTCTTGGTACCTGCTTTGCAAGTCGCTACCAGTCACTAAGACATCAGTGATGTCTGACTGATAGTAGCACAGACCACCAGAGGGATACACTTATCACTCACTATGTCTGTTTTGCTTAGTCTGCTTTAGGCTAGCCTGGTTTGCTAGTATTATTTGTCTTTTCCATTACCTATGGCATACTGACACAAAAAACACAAAAAAGTTCGAAACCGGTCTATGTCTAGCGAGGAATTGACAAATGATCTTTGTTACCAAATAAGATTTGCAGGTTTAATTCAACGCAGGTCGGGGATTTTGTCCGCTGAGTAGTTGTTTCCTGCAAATCTTATTCAGTATATAGTTTGGCCCACCAGCCCACCATGAATACATAACTTCCTCACTTTGAGGGGTGAGGAAGTAATACCAAAAACAAGCGTTAAAAGGCCATAGTAAATAGTAAAGTTTAGTGACATGGACATTACTCTACAATAGTGCCTCTCGTGGTGAATTCAAGCGCGGTAGCCCTCATTGCATATTAATAATTTTGTTTCTGTCATTATTACACCCCATTTAATCGTAAAAGTGAAGATGTCTTACGAAAATTACGAGAAATATGATATGCTAGAATGCTTTATTCAAAGTAATAACAATTTTGATATTGCATCCGAAATATATTTCAATCGCTATCCGGAAAGAAGACAACTTAATAAAGCTATGCTGAAGAGGTTAAAAGATAATTTCAATAATTGTGGGTCCTTCAACAAGCCAAAACCAAAAAATTACAATACTGAAGATGCTGAAGAAATGTCTATAACTGTAATTACAATAGCGGTTGCAAATCCTTCAATTTCAACTCGTCAAATTGAGGCTGATTCTGGGATTTCAAGACGTCGAACTTTGGGTATTTTGAAGACACACAAATTCAGGCCTTATACAATAAGGAAACAACCTACAACCTACAACCAACTGATCTTCAGCGATGATTGGAGTTTTGGATATGGCATCGTCAAAAAAAGTTAACAAGAACCATTCTTCTCTAGAAATGTAGTTTGGACAGATGAAGCCTACATTAGCAGTGCAGGAATTTTCGACAGGCATAATGAGCATTATTGATCTGATCCTTTACCGTACCGTTGACGTGCGATCTCAGCGACGCTTTGGTTTTAATATTTGGTGTGCTCTACGTAGCAATCATGTTTTAACATATCACATATATCAAGAAAATCTTAATGGCCAACGGTACTATGAAATCTTAAATCGAAACATTATTGAGGAATTTATGGATAATCTACCCTTAATTGAGGCAAGAAATCAGTTCTTCCAACAAGATGGTGCACCACCTCATAATATCAGGACCGTTTCAGAATTATTAAATACCAATTTTGGAAATAATTGGATGGGAACTAACAGACCAGTTAGGTGGCCACCACAATCACCTGACTTAACGCCACTGTATTTTTCTTTTGGGGCCACATTAAAGACAAATTATACAAGAAAACCAGTATCGACATAAATAAACTCAAACAAAATTTTATAGACTGTTTGAATTCCATTTCAAATCTTCATATTTATAATGCAGTTCAGAGTGTTATGAAGAGGTATAATTTATGTATCGAACATAACGGACATCAGTTTGAACATTTACTTTAATTTGAATTTTTATTTTGTAATTGTAATGTGTTATAAAATTAGATATAAATATCAGATTTTTTGGGCTTGGCTTGTTGAAAGGACCCACAATTACAGAGATTTTCTTTTACCCTCTTAAAAATAGCTTTATTAGGTTCTTTTTGGATAGCGATTGAAATATATTTCGGATGCAATATCACAGTTGTTATTTACTTTCAATAAAGCCATCTAGCATATTATATTTCACGTAATTTTCGTAAGACATCTTCACTTTTACGATTAAATGGGATGTAATTATGATGGAAACAAAATTATTAATACGCAATTTACAGACAAATGGATAAACACTGTCATAGATGACACACGCCTACTTGAAATAATTATATAAAAAAGCAAAAAGTAATCTACTAAAAGATTATTTTCGCTATTAAATACTTCAAAACACATCAAAAGCGACCCCACATATGATATATATATTGAAAGAGAAAAAAATTTCCTTTTTTAACTAAACCATAGCCAACTATGATTCCCATTTAAGAAAATACAACTTTATGTCACAACTCGAAATTGCAGCTTTTTTTAAAATTTTCTCGACGCCACTGTATTATGCAGAAAAAAGTGCCTCAAGAATGTAAAGGTTGTTTTGTCATAACTTTACAAACAACCAAGATATTGACATGTGTCTAAAAGTAGAAAAAAATCGAACTTTTGTTTTTAACTGGAAAACATAAAACGATATAAAAAATTGTTTTCGCCAGTGAATTTGTTCCAAAAAAAGTGAGCAAAAATGTGTCTTCAATTTTTTTTGTATCTCTTACAGTTGCCGAGTTACCCTATACAAACATCGAAATTTGCCCACCCTATACATGGAATCTTGTTACATCGATGCGTAACACCAGAGCGCAAGGCAAGGCACAGATATGCACAAGGCACCAAAATTTATTGCACCACAATTCACAAAACACTGAACTAGAGTATACAACAATTTTTTGAAAGTTACTTTTTGCAAGAGTGTGGCCATGTAAACACTAATACAAACGTTATGCGAATGACGGTCGCCATTCTAAATAACCCTGTCCCTTTGCGCATCTTTATCTGACACGGTATGTTTGACAAGTAGTACCATCAGATCGCTTCTAATCATGGTCCTGGCACAAACTATATGTTACCAAAGTTTTTCATTAAGTACACAAAAATACATCGGTATACAAAATACTAATGCTGTATATTGAGCAGAATGTTTCCTAAGATTGAATGTGTTTGATACACCGGCACACAAAAAAAAGTTGTTTGTACATTTGACGCCACCTACTTCCCGACATGTATTTCGACCCGCTGAATCCGAATTTGAAGTCAGTTTGGACCGTACACCCTCAAATATCGAGTAAATTGAAAAACAGTAAAAAATAGCGAAAATTGGGTGTTTCGGTAATAGAAAAAATTTTGTGGATCTAAATCAAGCCTAATTTTTATGTATTTCGATCCGCTGAATACGAATCTAAAGTATATTTAGACCATAAGCCGTTTTAAATCTAAGTAAATTGTAAAAAACCCTCGAAAATTGCTAAAAATGGCAAAAAATTGTGATTATGTTAATGAAAAAAATTTTGTAGACCCGGATCGAATAGGATATTTATGTAATTTGATCTGTTGAATCCGAATCTGAAATATATTTGGCCCATTAATCCCTCAAAATCTCAAAAAATCGCAAAAAAACCCGATAAAATAGTAAAAAATTGCAGTTGAAAAAATTTTAAAAGATCAATGAAAGACGATTAAATACGTTTCTTGTATTTTTTTTATGCATAAAATACAAGTATAGAATCTGAAAATGCGAAAAATTGTAAAATCTATAAAAAATGACGTATAAACAGAATGAAAATTTTTTTCATCAACATAATCACAATTGTTTGCCATTTTTAGCAATTTGCGAGGGTTTTTTACAATTTACTTAGATTTAAAACGGCTTATGGTCTAAATATACTTTAGATTCGTATTCAGCGGATCGAAATACATAAAAATTAGGCTTGATTTAGATCCACAACATTTTTTTTATTACCGAAACACCCAATTTTCGCTATTTTTTACGGTTTTTCAATTTACTTGATATTTGAGGGTGTACGGTCCAAACTGAGTTCAAATTCGGATTCAGCGGGTCGAAATACATGTCGGGAGGTAGGTGGCGTCAAATGTACAAACAACTTTTTTTTTTGTGTGCCGGTGAATTTAAATTTATTGTGCTATAACAAAATGAGACATTAATCTAATAAAAAATCGAAGTCGCGCAACGTCCAACTACAACCTTTATTTACTAAATCTTATAGCTGTTATTGATCAGTCCGCATTCTGCATCAAATTCTGCACCTGACAACGGGTTACGTCCAAATATCTCAAAATGAGATTATTAGTTTAAGGTCACTTGTTATATCCATTAGAGTCCAATAAGGAGGAGAGCAGAGATAGCTAAATGTTTAATTTTGCGAAAAATATTAATCCAGTCACAAGCCAAAAAAGAGGGTCAACCTCGGAATAGAGATATAATTAAATTTATAAATTTATTTTTTCTAATTAAGTCTATAAAATTTTTTTAAATATTAAGTAGTCAAAAATTTTTTCAATAATTTTTTTTTAAATAAATTCTTTTTTTCCAAAATTTTTTTATTTTTTTTGAGAAGAGGGGGAGTATATTAATTTCTAAATATACTTAAATTATAAATATTAAAAAATATATAATTATAATAATTTATTTTATTAATAATATATTTAATAATATTTTTATTTAAATATTTTATATTATTATTTTTAATATAAGAATTTCCGTAGATCGGGGATTTATTGTGTTAATGAAGGTCCTTTTTTAATCAGATCTTAAGTATATTTAAATTCTCAAAAAATATTAAAATTATACATTAAGAATAAGAAGAAAATTAAATCAATATTTATTATAAATTTTTATAACTTCCAATATTTATAATATATAAAAATTTAATAAAATATATAAAATTTTTTTTTTTATTAAATATATAATATATATAATATATAAATTTTATTAAAATTTTTATAAAATATAAAATATATATATATGAAAATATAAATATATATATTAATAAATAAATTATTATATTATATATTTTATATTTAGGCTTACCATGGAAGGGAGAGGCCCCCCCCCCCCCCCCCCCTCTATCTCAAAAAGGTAATAAAAAAATGTTTGGGACAAATTGAGATTTATTCTCTTTTTTATAATAAATAAATGATTAAACCATAGTATCAAAATAAATTTTTTTTTATTAATATTTAGAGGGACAAGATTTATGAATTTTGGAAACTTTTAAACGCAAAATAAATTTATAATTTATTATTATCTCTCATAAGGTGAAACCTCTAATGACTGGACTATATGGTTTGTCTAAACGAAATCTTCTAGCTGCATTTTGCTAAAAACTTAGTTTTGTGACAACCCGTTATGGCTCTTAGGTACAAAATTGTAATATTCTGGAGTCTAAAAGATATTTGCGTGCTCGTGATTTATGTTATGAAGGTAAAAGTATGAAGCTTTAACCTATGTGTGAATCGCCCTAAAGCAAGTTACAATCACCCGAAATTACCTAATTACCAATTTGCGTGTACGATAATATTAGTTATGAGGTAAATATAGGTTCGATTAAATCAGTACCTAGAATAATAGATATCATGACCCTAAAACTATACTTCTAAAACAAATTAATAACATGTACATGATATATTTTATGTATATAATAGTTCATTTTGTAAAAGATAAGCAATAAAAAAACATTTTGCTTGTAATTTATAGTGAGATGCTTATTAATCAGAACAGTAACAAAACTATCGTTTTTACCTGGTTTTATAATGCCATTTGAACAGTGGTTTATCTGTTAAAATTAGATCGATTTAAAAACTTATATTCAAAATTGTGATGGTCTGAACCTTATTTATGTACATCTTTCGATAAGGCTTTACAACAACAAAAAATTGTTAAACAAAAGCCTCATCAACCATATTTAAAATAATTTTAACGCCATTGTATTTTTAGCACATAGGGTGGTACTTATAACCTGTATACCCTCCCATTTAATTCATTCACTGTTAACATAATATTTAATAAGTTTATAATCTTATCATAGATTACGAATATGTTAACAAATTTGTCACTAATTCTTAATCGTATTATTGCCCCCTCCATAGAGGGCAAGAATATATTTCTTTGAAATGAACTCCTTACATGTAATATTTAAAATTTATTCATCATTCTATATAAATACAAAGATATATAGTATTTCCAATCTCAGTGTAAACAGTCCATCTGAACCGTTGCTACCAGGTAATCTCATTACAAAGCTTGCCTACGATGGAACAACACGAAAATCGTGCTTGAATATAATGAACGATACTCGTAGAAGTAGCATAGTCGACCACATGTTTGGCACAGCGGACCCTCAAACGGTGACTTTGTCGAACGTTTTATATTGTTTACACTGAGATTGGAAAAACTATACCACATCGATAATTTTTAAATATTCATGAGACATCGATTTTTTAAAAAGGAAATTATTTTCATTAATCAAACCAATTTTCGAAAAAGAGTTGAGTGTAATCACAATTGTTGATGTATTTTTGTCGGAACTAAAGTGGATAAAAATGTAAGAAAACCTCAATGTCTCATTTTTATACACTTTAGTTCCGATAAAAAACATCAACATATTTAGTACGAAACTTTTATTAAATTGTAATCACAATTTTAGTACAATGCTATATTAGCAGATGTAACTAGATTTAGTTTTATAATTCATTCGCATTGTGTTTATCTACAGTTATTTAGATATATTGAATCAAAAACTAAAGACAACTGCAGTAGAAATCGAGATAGGGATATAAACATAATATACGTTAAAAGCTAGCTTTCAAGTAATTGTTATATTAAATTAATTCAGCAACATATACATAATATAAATCAATTACAATCGAAGTGCATTGTACAAATCAACCTTTCTAATGTCTAACGGAAGTAAAAAGAAAGTGGGGACGGGTGAACTAGACATAGCCAGAGCTATCGCATCATGTATGTAACGTAAAATTTAAATTTGATATTGTTCATGTTCTTGTTCTGCTACTTGTTCATTATTGATAACAATTAAATTATATATCTTACCTCTATTTCTTGAAAAAGTAATATGAGAAAGTCCAGACCTACCTGCAATAAATAAAAAACGGTCAGTTTTATAGTACATTTTGTTGTCCTGTATTTTTTAAAAGACAATATTCTTTGTGGTTTGTTATCGAAAGAAGCACTAGTTTGAGTATTGACCTAAAAATTACCTAGCGTTATCTATCGTAGCTCAAAATTTGCGCATGAAATTAATTATAATAAATAATTTAAAACACTTAAAATACATTACAACTATCACTAAAAAAGTTATTGGATTATATGATAAAAATGCAGCATTTCAAAGCAAACAAGTAATAAAATAAAGGATATTACTTGATCTACCACAATCTCTTTTCAAAAATCATTTTTCTAATATTCTAAGATGAAATGGTTGTAATCCTCTAGAAATTACATACAAATTATACCAGCACTTTCCATGAGAACAACATTTATGCAGCAGTTTCTTCATAGTAGGGTAACCATACACCATGCAATAAGACACATCTTTATTCCATTTGTTTTATATAGATTCCGTCATTAGCTACATTTCATATAATATACATAGTCTATGTATAAATGTCCTGTAGTAAAATTTACAATTTTTTTTAAAAACAGACAGTGAATAGGAAACGTCATTGGTGCAGTCGGTCGGATAAAACATATAATTTTCGTTTTACCAATTACACAGGTCTACAAAAAAAATTCTTTGTTATAGAGACCTGACCCTACTATTCTTTAGTAACATTTTCCGCTGAAGCCGAAAATGAAACAAAATATTTTTTTATCGTGTGAGTTCCCCCCACAAACCCCAATTCCCCCCAAAAATAAAAAAAGCAAACTGGGCGAAAAAAACCTACTTATCCTTAGTAAAATTTTCCGCTGAAACCGAAAATTAAAAAAAAATTTACCATGTGGCTTCCCCAATGCACCCTAATTCCCCCCAAAAATTTAAAAAAATGCATACCGGGTGAAAAACTTACCTATCTTTAGTAAAATTTTCCGCTAAAGCCGAAATACTAAAAAACAAAGCCATGGATAGACAAACTAAAAGAGTAAACCTGCAGCAGGCACACTTGATCTGGCGATCAGAGATGCAAACTTAAATTTAGACGCGCAAATTCAAATTTAATCTTAAATAGGCAAACTAAAACACCTGAAATAGGCAAAACTCAAAGTGACATTTAGACGCAAACTCAAACTTAACCTTGGACAGGCAAAATCAAACTACACCTTAGACAAGCAAGGCGAAGATAATTCTCCTTTAGCACTCTTATTTTTTTCTGGATACTAGTCCATAGGTGAAACTTGGTCTCTCCAAGAGCATATAAATTGAAAATTTGGAACGACCAAAAGATCAATTGAATCGGTGTATGCAGAAACGACACATGTTCATTTTTACCTAAAACCAGGTTATTTTAGAAAATGAGTTATTAATTAATAGTACAAATACATATTTCAGAAACAACATTTTAAAATACAATCATCAAAAAACACTTTTTTAAACAAAATTATTCTTTTATTTTTATATAATATTAAATAAATTTCGAAAAAAAGAATTTTTAATTATTTAAATTACCTAAGAAAATTAGAAATAAAAGAAATTATTTATTTAAACTTTGCAAATAAATTTCCTTTTTTTTTTTTTTAAAATTACTTTTTGGGATTTCTTTATTATTGAGAAAACATATTTTGTGATATAATTCTTAAAAATTAGTAATAAAACAGAAAATAAAATTTTATTTACAAAAAATTATATGAGATTTTGAAAAACAAATATTAGTTATCAAGGGTTTTGAGTTTTTTTATTTTTTATCTCAACAACCAGGAAATTTAAATAATTATATTAATATTTTAAAGAATATCAAAAATTTTAATTTATCTTTTTCTACATTATTATTTAAATTTTTTAAATTTTGAAATTTAATAATTTTTTAATATAGGAATCATCATTTTTTAAAAATTCAAAAAAATTTTTTTAAAAACCATTTTTTTTAGATACTTAATAATTTATATTTATTTTATTTTATTTTAATATTCAATTGAAGCTCAAGCCCCGAGGCCACGACAAGGCGTTCACCACCTCGGGGATAACACCTATGTTAGGTCTTTGAAAAAGATTCTATCATGGAACAAATTGAAATGTGAATGGCAGGTAAAGGTAAAACTGGACACATTGCGTGAGATGAGAAGAATAGTTTCGCCTGTATAAGATTCAGTTTGAATTTGCAATTCCGAGGATAAAATTGAGTTTCACTGTCCGATGTTTTGAAGCACAATTTGGACTTTTTTTAATTTTGGAAGGGGAATTAGGGTGTGTTGGGGAAACCACATGGTAAAAATTTTTTGTTTTTTATTTTCGGCTTCAGCGGAAAATTTTACTAAAGATAGGTAGGTTTTTTTTCGCCCAGTTTGCATTTTTTTAATTTTTGGGGGAGATTTGGGGTATGTAGAGGGAAACCCACACGATAATTTTTTTTTTCATTTTCGGCTTCAGCGGAAGATTTTACTAAAGATAGGTAGGTTTTTTCGCCTAATTTGCATTTTCTAAATTTTTAGGGGGGAATTGGGGTGTATGGGGGGAACCCACACGATACATTTTTTTTTTCATTTTCGGCTTCAGCGGAAAATTTTACTAAAGAATAGTAGGGTCAGGTCTCTATAACAAAAAAAAATTTTTTTTTTGTAGACCTGTGTTATTAATCAACTATGGAATAAAAACTGCGAAACATGAACGAATGTCTCTAGAACAGAGTGGCTCCTCGAACATTAGGCAACGCAGTCTATCATAGACCCACCAAGACTTGCTTTAGCGACAATTCACGAACATAGTATCTACATCATCCCTTTCTGCAAGGAACGCGTAATTTGTAGAATAGAAAATTGCTAATCCATTTGCAGACTCTTTATAACTATTAGGGAAACGACAATCAATGTCACAATAATATTGATGTACAATGTTACCTACCTCAAAATACTTTTGAAACTTTATCACCTTTAACTGAGTCAGACGAAGAGAAAAATCTCGTTCGATTTCTCAAAATATTTCTTTGCATATGCTAAAAAATAACTTCTAATCAAATAATTTATTCTAATATAAATCTAACTTCGGATAATCAAATAACAGTTCAGTTTAATCCTGAATATTTAAACTGTTTCCAATTTGGCGGAAACCCGAATGAATTTTTTAAGTACTTGCGACAACATTATAATGGTAATTTATGATGATAACGGCCCAAATAATTTTAATAATGTGTGTTTGTTGAACTAACTTATAGGCAAATTAACAGATAGTACAAAGTTAGTTAATATACAAATAATTGGAATAAGTTAAAAGAAATTATTTCTTAATATACAGTAATTTAGCAGATCAACTTGATGAAGTTTGTCTTAACGAATTTAGTTTACTTAAGACAATTGCCAAATGAAAAGGCACAGCAATTTTTTTACCGTTGTTTACAAATGTTAAATTTTATATGTTCTTGTATTGATATACATGAGAAACAAGTTGAAGCAAAAAATATTATAACGCAATCTCTATAAAAACCTAACTTTAACTTATTATCTGAACTAAAAGAACCATTAGACAGAATTATTCGGTCTGTGCGTCCCATAGATATGTATCAAGCTTCACAATATTATTCCAAAAGAAAATATGCATTAATGTAAAAATCTCACACATCAATTTTTTTGTAAAACTAGCCCCTGTAAAAAACAGATCAATAATACACCAAAATGGTACCACAACATTATGCTTGAAAAGAACTTCACATCGAAGAAATAATGAAAAGAGCCCCTGTAAAATACAATGATTAGACATGAAAAATGCGTCGATTTGCAAACATATCGCAGTAAAAACAAAAGACTTTAATCAAACAACTCAAAGAATCAAGACAATGAATTGATATGTTTTCATGAAATGTCGACAGCGAGAAGATCTAAAATGTATGGAACCTATTTCATCAATATTCTAATAGGAGAAATAATGTGAAATAATTCTGTGGTTTGTATGAATAAGGGCCTATGTCTATATTTGACAAAATTTTGTTGTAGGTCTTATCAGGCTCTTTTGAATGAAATAGGGGCCAATGTTCTAGAACATATGAATTGGAAAATAAAAATTACATAGGCCCTGAAAAGTCTGCTTTTAAAACTAAAAATGGATCATATTATACACTGGTCTCATCCAAACTTTATGAATAAAAAATAAAAATGGCTGGTGAGTAACATAATAATTTCCGATAATCTCTACGAGAAAAATAGTGGCCATATTTGAACTTACGCTACTTTAATGTACTCTTTCAATGGCCTACATGTTACATCTGTCATATTTCTCTTCATACCTACTCTAATGTTCCACATAAGCCTTTTGTTATTTAACAAATGGTACAGATTTCTGGTTTATGTTAAACATAGGCCAAGTACTAACAATTCCTAATCGATATCGTAAGATGCATATAAGCACTAAACATGTATTTTTATAAGTGTTATTTGAATGTAACCCTACAACCTGTCATGTTAGCAGGTGTTTATGTACGTGATACTGTTTCTAACGGTGTATTATTATAAAGTGTAATTAGTTATTACTGTTTAGTAGTCAATAAGGTAGGTATTGCCTTTATATTAGATTCTCCATTTCTAGAATGTTAAATCAAAGATTACTAAAAAATTATGAACTTGGCTGCCGACATTGATAATAATAAATAGAACAAAAACATACTGATTATGTACTCTTAAAAAATGAACAATCCAATAGTGCATTAATATCTACAGCAACTATTGAGCATATAACAATAACACAACCTGGTGATCATGACTGTGTTCCCTACAATAACGATAATATTGATTTAATCTGTAAGTATAAATGTTATGTAATGAAGTGGATTGTATTACTAGGGCTAAATGAGTTCTTTATACTTAAATCTAAGCAGGATTGCCTCCCTCCACATTTGCACAACAACTAATTATTACGAAATCAGTGGTAAATTAAACTGCATAAAATAAATACCGTTACGGGTCTTGCACTTACCTCGTGATGAAGGAAGAAAAAATAGCGGATGGATGTCACTTCTTCCACCGGCCGGTGTAATGGGAGAAAAATATTCGGTAATGATATCGGCAACTATAACCATGCATCTGTATATGTAACGCACTCGTCTAGGACGTACTCTTTTCTGTCTCTCCACTCTGTCTTGTTTCACACACCAAAAAATGTCTATCCAAAAAAGGAATAGGAGATGGAGAGGGGAAAAAAGGGACTTTATTTAAAGCAGAGCAAGACCTCTCTTAAGCCCGATTTACAGTATGGTAAAATGAATACCATTTAAGTGAGAAATGAATTTACAAGGGTAGAAAATACAACAACTAAAATAAAAAAAGTAAAAATAATAAAACAATTTGTAAGGGCGAAATAATAAATTTTAATTACAATTATTATTTTGATTATTGATGATCTCGCCTCATTTTAGCATGTGTGTTTCAAGTCGATCCATGAAAATATTATCAGATGCGACTACCTTCCCAATATATTTTGCAGAAAGCGATGAAGTTATTTATACTCTAGATAATGCTGAACAAATAATAAGCAATGCCAATGTTATAAGTATTAGGCCTGGTATTGATCAAGGAACTATTTTAAATACTAATGGTGTGTTAGGAGCTACAACATGTATTCTGTATATGAATAAATTTTAAGTTCAACAAATCCTTTAAAATTAAAAAATGCATACTATTTATCTACTACCATTACCGAAGGAAAAGGTTGATGATTTGATATCCTTAATATCATTTATTCATCCAAATAGCACACTTTCCTATAGTTGTTTGAGCATTCTTGAGGAAAGTGAAGAAGATGCAGACGTGTGTCTTCATTCATTTGAAGAAGATGCTTGGTAAGTGGTATGATGGTTTTTCCTTCTTTCAATGTCTTAATATTTTAAGTTTGTATTATTTTATTTTTTAAATGGAAACTGTATTATGTTGCCTTATCAAATCTTTCTAAATAAAATACCAATAAAAAATTATTAGGTTATTTTGTTATGCAGTAGGGCCGATTAAACTTTACTGCAAAATAAAATGTGGAAATGTGTGGGGCCAATGTCACTTGGTTAGCAAAGGAAGGACCATTGTAACAAAAAAATTTGGGCCAATGTGTCAACAATTCAAAGAGTAAGAGGGCCTATGTCTCAAAATAATATCTAATTTCTACTGCAACGAATCTAGATGGTATTATCAAAAATATTTAACATATTACTAATTCTTTTTGATTTTGAGCTATATACATTTCTCAGTTCCTCAGAAAATAAGCCTTGTAATTAATCCAAGTTTACGACGCCATTTCTCAAAACTCTATTTATTGACTTAAGCCCGTATTCATCCAAGCCCCAGAATTACCACCCAAGAAAGTATAAGTAACAAAGAATAAGTCATAGATCAGAATCAGCCATACTATTTCCTGAATTAGATCAAGAAAGATATTCATATCAAAATTTGAGTACTATTTAGAAAGCATCAGCGAACTACAAGATACTATCGAGAAATGGAAATACTTGAAAATCAGTTCCAAATAACACCCGGAATTGGAACAGTGAATATTGCTAATATATAGATATCCTTTGTTTTATTGAATCAATGTGTTATTGCTTTTAGAAGAAATCAATATGAACTGAACGCGGTACAAAAAAGAAGAAAATTGACAAAATGGTGTGATTCTGTAAATTGTAAATTATGTTTTCATCTTTATTCAGTGGTACAAAAGTTTAAACGAGCACGCATTTCTGTCTCTGAATTCCTGAACAATTTGAATTTTATACAGATTATGACAAAATTAGTGCATATATGGATGATAAATCGAAATCTTTATGTAAATTCGACGTACTAGTATGAAACTTAAAATGTTAATAAATGCTTACCGGCAGAACATTGTGGACTACGCGTTATGGCAGCTCTTACATGTTCAATGTTGTCTGTCATTCTTACTGTTTTTTCTGGTCCACTGATGTTTTGGATTTAGTGTAAAACTAATATTCTCAAATTCTGAACCCATGGTTGTATGCACGGGCGGCACTTGACCATGAAAAATCGAAAGCACGATAGACACTAGACCAATGTTCCGTAATTACTAAAAAGTATGATGACCAAAGCTCGCAGATCAAGTAGTAATTCCAGTTACTGGTTTATGAACAAATCTCATACAACTAATAAAATGAGAATAAATATTGTAAAATGCAATGGTAAACGACTTTTATAGGAATTATTTAATAACTTTCTCTCATGTCATTTTATTGCATATTACTAATTCTGACACTAATTCCTTGCAAAATACAAGACATATATATGTACTCGCGCAATTAATTGAAGCAGTGAAAAAACAAAAAACTATTAAATTATTAAATGTGGGTGCCGTTATATTACAAATATGATTCTGCCACTGATATTCGCGAAATAACTACCTAAGATGCGGTCTCTAATGATGACCAAGCACACCAGTAGAATAAAAATGTTTTAATGTACTAGATCGCAACGTCAAAATGTACCTCTACACTAAAATGTATATATTCTAATTATACATTTTATATGATAAGAAGAATATTTTTATGATTTTGTATCAAATATCCATAGTAATTAAATATTTCAGTGTGTCATTTATATGAATTTTGAGATTGAGTTATTGCAATGTATCTGTCTATAATTAATAATAGCTTTGTCTGCGGTACTAATTCAGAATGAGTTTTGGTGTCCAACGCATGCGCAATTTGTTTTTAATTGTTCGTGATACGGAAATTAACTCGTGCATGTGTACTTAAATAATTCAGGATTGATTCCAAATATATTCGGAATTAGTTCAATCGTTACCGCGAATTTTGTTGTCAATTCAAGTCGTCAGTGTCCATATATATCAATGTCAAAATGTCAAATATCAAACTCGAAAATTAGAAATAGAATTATTGACTAAATGGAGCTGGTGCTTGCGTCATCTATTAAATTAATAATATAGTAATCAAGCTACTGTTGGTAGGGAAGGCATGACAAAGTGCTCCTTCTATTTTCAGAGTAAAATTGATAAACAAAGTCATACAATTGTATTACAATTCTCATAAATTGCACTAAAAATGAGTGACATGTATAACGTATAAAGAGCATCAAAATGTACTAAATCTGTACAATGTGGCAACACGATGACATCACGCACTTGCACTACAACGTACAAGTAGTTGGCTGCAATTTCCTCAATGTAAATTTTGTTTCTAAAACATTCAATTTTGTTGCTTTTCGGACATTTCACTTTTGACAATGTTAGGTAGTTTCTTTATTTTTTCTTAACCAAAATTTATTCTAGTAGATGTCACCTATCTATAAAAAATATTGAGGGACTTTACATACAGCAAGCCCCCATTCATTAATTATCATAAATCTATATTTGGATTCAGTTTATAAAAAAATATAATTTTATGGGTTTACTATCCATAAATGACCGCTGACGTATTAATTATGCAAATGCATTAAAATAGCACTTTAAAACACATGTTATATGATAAAATTCATAGCACGTGAAAGCAAAAGAATAATGAAAAAGATTAAAGATATTTACGTGACCTACCACAATCTTTATTTGCAAATCAGCCTTTAACTTCTATTTCGTATTAAATGTTAAGTATTAAAAATTATAAAGATA